>JAMQGT020012690.1:0-234941 GCA_024447675.2 Pterophyllum scalare | reverse complement strand
AACACATAAATACCAGTATGCTGACACACTCGCATGCTAACACTAGCATGTCGATGTTAAGCAGTGTCTGTCGCGTCCTCCTTCTTACTTTCACGTTAACATGCTAGCATTTGCATATTCGCTCAAAACAAGCTACTTTTATCCTTGACAAACACTTGTAACTTTCACCAAACTCTGACCTGTCATGTCTTACCTCTTATGCCTGTTGAAATCCAAGAGGAAGTATGGCAAGGACCTTCTCTTTTCTGTCACATGTTTATACATTTTTTCCCTTTTATTCTCCTCTGTTTGGCTGTGCATCATGGACAGATGTTCTGGTATTAGTCTAAGCCATAAACATTATCTTTCTCTATGGACAGTTAGAAATGTATGTTTCTTTATGTTTCACGAAGGCCAAATGCTGATTTAAACTGGCTGTCTTTCCATGAGACATTCACTCTATATTTCAACACTGGACTTCTAGGGTTTCACAGTAGTGTTGATGTTGGCCCCTATTTCCTGTCCAATTATATAATCCAATAGTCATCGTTTTTTCCAATGCACTTCCTACTGGCATAGGCATATGTGACACTACAGTTTTGATATGGGAACATTGCATAGCTGTGCTTTGCTTGACCTCCACTTCTGCTCAGTCCAGCAGTAGATGTTTTAACATTTGATGCCTGCATCATTTAGTAGTTACATGTTTGATTCTAAAATCAAAAATTCTCATTCTGACATGTCTTTCTGTGACATCATCAGCTGTGATTCATGGTTACTATTGCTATGCACAGTGGTGGAAGCACCATGACATTTCCCAGTTGCCCATTGGATCATTTTGGCCTTGAACTATCAAGTTGAGTCACAATATTTTAAAAAAAAAACAACAACAACAACAACGAGCAATTATGAGTTGATGGAACTCTCAGAATCAGTGCATCACCCTATATGCTCTCATCACGGGGCATGAGTGCACACCCCAAAATACACATTGATGTGAGCATGCAGTCAGCCCCACCCTCACACCCTCACTCTCTACCTGCTTCACTACACATGATGTTAGATGAGTTGCTAATAGATGGTCAAAAGATAGATGGTCAGGGCAGTGAAATCACTTGCAAAAAAACAAACAAACAAAAAAATAGACACATTTAACTTAATTGTATTTTTGCGTGTGAAGTTTTTTGATGCTTTTGCTTGATGCTGGAATGTAAAGATAGCGTTTTGAAACTTTAAGTTCACTTTTCTAATTGTTTGTTTAAAAAAGGTAAGCTAATTGCTTTTTATATAGTTGGTCTTGTGCACTTTGTATCTGCTATGATTGGTGTATGCCTCCAAATAGGTTTGGAGGGTGCACCTATAAATGTATAAAAATGCATTCCTCTGGCTTTGATGCCATCACTTCTATGAGCTGTCAATAGACCATATTTGTTGCTATGTATTTTTGATTTTCAAAAGGCATTTCACAATATGAACAACTTACTATTACCTTAAACCTTAACATGAAACTGAGTATCTTCATCACTGACAATACACAACTCCAGAAAACAATCTGAAATACAGTACTGATAGGCTACTTGACCTGGAATGTAGAATCAATCCATGCCATGGGCTGGAAAACTGCCATGGGACTGTTTATAAATAACACACTTTTTCAGCCAGATTTATTATGTACAGTATTTTGCTTGTCATACATTAAATAACATCCAAAAAAATAAAATAATTTATAAAACTATAGGTATTGCATGTGCTAGCTGTCATTGTGTGCCCACTCACAGCACGCTGGACACTCCAAGACAGTCTCTGTTCCCCACTAAACCTACTTGCCAGTAAGCTTCAGGTGAATGCTGTCTGTTGTGTGCAGGCAAGTGTGCAGAAAATTTTGAGATATTGTCTTAGCCTTGGCCTTGGTGGCAGAGTTGGCGGTGGCGGAGTTCCACAAAAACTTTAACATTTAACTTTATCTCAAGAACCACAGATGCATCTCCAAAAATCTCAGATGAGTTCAATTCTCAGTGACCTTGTTCTGAAGGTAAAGGTCAGAGGTCCAGTTCCACAAAAACACTGGCCAACAGAATAATCTCACCTAGGACATTCAAATTCACAGCATAGATGCATATTGTTCAAGCTAGGCCCATCAAACCTCATACACTTGTTCACTGACTTTACTATAGTACCAAGATGTTCATGATACAATGAATTGAGGAATATTTTAGGTGAGTTTTGTACAAATAATTTGTAACTATGGTATATGGATGTTACCCAAATGGCATCAACTTTTGATCATTCCCATCATCATCTTTCAAAGTAAGTTTCCCTCACAAGACACGCCTTTGTCTTCATTTAGTGCACTGTATTAAATCCTTTGAACTGATAATGCCTTTTCTGTAGTCAATTTGATTAATGCAGCTCGAAGAAAATCAATTTTCCACCATCTTTTCCCCCTGTTTCATCCCCTCCCCCTATCTTCCATTCCCTATCAGTCTATCTGTGAGGTTGTCATGGTGGTGGCTCCAGTATAATGATTTCTGACTGGTTTAAAGCTGCACTGCATGAGTGAGGGCATGGATTACTGTATGTACCAAACTCACTGACATGAAAACTTGATTTTCCTGGGGAGTTAGAACCAGGTCCTAACTCTCTGTAACACCAGAAATGCTGCTGCAATAGATAAAAGTGGTTCTCTTTGTGGTGTGCACTGATCACAAATGTTGCCATAACAATTTAACATAATTTCACTCATCTTCTTGTATCTATTGTGCTAAGCAATAAAGAAATCCTCGCATTGTGCAAAAAGCTATGATATTTTTGTACATAGCAGATATTTATAGAACAGATGTTCCAAAATAGCTGCATTTTTTGCATGCACTAATATGTGCTTTAATGACTGTCCAAATGTGTACATTCCCTTTTGCAATCTAGACTGCTGGTAAACATGGAAATACCATCAGGCTATAGAAAAGTTAAAATAATTCATGAGAGGATCTGGAAAGCTCTCCTTTGAGAGTAGCATCCAGGCTTTTGTTTGCTCTAGCAATTCCAACTTATTTAATATTTATCAGTGTACATTATAAAAACAAAAATAAGAGTCTAATTTAAACTACAAAACACACCAAAATTCTCACTCCCTGAGGTGTGAAAGACTATTGGATTATACCCTGGGTCAGTGAGTGGAGAAGGCAGGCCAGCTGGTCCATATTACCTTTGGGCTCAACCCCTTCCCAATGCATCATTAAGACTGATTGTGTGTCCTGGCCTCTAAATTGAGGTTATTGGTCTTAATTCACTGCGCTGATAAACTTCTAATAGCCTACACTATGTGGACATGAAGCATGTCTCGTCCTATGCCTCAAAAGACCTCATTTATATTTATGACAACCTTGACTCTCCATTCCGATTAATCCACTTAATATGAGAACGCAGATCCGTAAATCTCCTTCTCCCTCTGTGGTGGAATGTAAGAGAGCTAAGGATGTGACAAAAATGTCAACTCAGAGATTTGTAAAACCAGAAAAGACACACATGCACCCAAACACCCCTTTGCAATCCCAAATCTTTGTGCCTGTCTCAGAACCAAAAACTCACACAGGCACAGCAGATGGCTGGCAGACACCAGTATATATCCCCATACCCATGCAGCACTTCCTAAGAAGATTGGTTTAAGTCATAAGCAAGCTATTCAAGTGCTGATGATCATGATCCTCTCTTTCACTATGGAGAGCGGAGAAAGAGTGCCTGAGAGACAGACACATACTGAGTCACAGATTAGCTAGTCATAAGTGCTGCTTAATTCCCTGTGAAGAGTTCAGAGGTTTCTGTCTGTTGTGAGCTGCAATGCACTCAGTGGAGGAGCAAATGTTTTTATGGGTGGAGAAGCATCAACTCTTTTACATTTCAGTGACAGCAAGGTTGCAAGAGTCATAGAAACAGGTGTCACAGTGCTTTGATTTGTTCTGTTTCAAAAAAGTTTCTTTTAAGTCTTATTATGTAACTGCCTGCCTCGTTCTACGAGTGCCTGATTTTGATGCATCCTCGCTCCTACTGTATTTGTACCCCACTCACATCCCTTAATGATGACAAGCAAGTGTGTGTCCTTGAATACCTCCGAGATTCACTCCTCCCACCTTCACTCATTCCTTTTTCCCTTCAACTCAATTTAGGCAGATGGCCACAGATGGGAAATAAAGCCCCAATAAACCTTGCTGCATCTATTTTAGGTTGCAGTCCTGGTTTAAAAAAAAAAAAAAGTACACCCTCTTTCAATTCTAAGGTTTTATATATCAGGACATAATTAAATATGATCTCGTCTGGTAATTAGCTAAATAAAACTGCAGATGAACAATGGCACATAACATATTATACAATGTCATCATTTATTTTAACAATAACTAAGCCAAAATGCAGAAGCAGTGTGCCAAAAATTAAATACATCCTTACTGCTTCCAAAGGAATTCAGAGGGTAAGTAGCAGTCCGGTGCTGCTAATCAAATGTACTTGACACAGTCATCAGCAAGTGTGAGTCTATAAATGCAGAAATTTTTACAGGTCTGGAGCATTCAGAAGTGTGGTAGTACAATACCAAGGAAGAAAGAGCGTCAGAAATGATCTTCGAGAAGCAATTGTTGCTGCCCATCAATGTGGGAAGGGTTATAAGGCCATTTCCAAACATTATGAAGTCCATCATTCATTCAGTGAGAAAGATTATTCACAAGTGGAAAACATTTAAGACAGCTGCCAGTCTTCCTAGGAGTGGACGTCCCAGCAAATTTACACCAAGGTCAGACTGTGCAATACAAACCACAACATACCACAAGAATTCTGGAACAGCATCCTTTAAACAGATGAGACCAAAGCAGAGATGTTTGGAAATAATGCACAGCACCACGTTTGAAAACCAAGCACAGCATATCAGGGTGGGGGTGAGGGTGGGGGTGAGGGTGGGGGAGATGGGGTTATTTTGCAGCCAAAGGACCTGGGTACCTTGTAGTTATTGAGTTGGCCATGAACTCCTCTTTATACCAAAGTATTTTAGGTCAAAATATGGTTGTTTAGCCGGACAATGAACCCAAGAACACCAGCACATCTAAAAGAATGGCAGAAAAAGAAAAGAATCAAAGTCCAGACCTCAACCTCCTGTAATGAAATCCTGTGGTGGGACCTTAAGAGAACTGTGCATAAATGAATGTCTGCACACTTCCAATTTACCTGTTTATAGCAGATGGAATAGGCTCCAGCCCCCCCGCAACCCTGAACAGGATAAGTGAAAGAGAATGGATGGATGTCCTGATACATAAAACTTTAGAACTGGCAAATTGTGTGCTTTCTTTTTTAATAATAATGATAATAACAATAATGCCTTAGACTTATATAGCTCTTTTCACAGTACTCAAAGCGCTTTACAATTCTGTGCACTATTCATTCACACCTCAATCATACTTGGTGGTGGTAAGCTACTAATGTAGCCACAGCTGCCCTGGGGCAGTCTGACAGAAGCGTGGCTGCCAATTCGTGCCTACGGCCCCTCCAACTACATTCACACTTAGGCAATGTGGGTTAAGTGTCTTGACCAGGGACACAATGACAGCACACGCTCAGACGGGGAATCGAACCAGCGTCCCTCCAGTTGCGAGGTGAGCACCTACCCACTGCCACCCATTTTACCATAACTGTAACTCACCCCTACTTATGCCTTATTACATTGCTTACTATTGGTCACTACTGAATGCACAGATGTCACTAAGACAACACAGAGTCCCTCCCTCTATGACATCATTACCTGCATAGTATAAAGCTTGCTGTAGATACAATACCTTAAGTCTTATGTTCTGGAAGACTCTGGCTCTATATAAAAAATGAATACCACTACATACTGTATAGTAAATTATAACTGATGAAGCTGAGTATCCGAGAGCAATAAATGACTCATCATCCATGGTGCTTTAAATTTTCACTGTGTTTTAATTTACAACTGTAAAGCTATATACAGTGTTCTTTTATTAATTTAAGAGAGAACAAATTATTCATTCAGGATCTGGATAAGAAAACCTGACAAAATGTCAGAAAAATTATAAAAGTATAACAAAAAAAAAAAATATATATATATATATATATATATATATATATATATATATAGTAAATTCCCTCTCCGTGTATATATATATATTTTTTTAAACCTTTATTTTACCAGGTAAAAATGTTTGAGACTAGTTCTGTTTACAAACACGACCTGGTCAAGAGGCCCCAATCAAATCAGGTCCACTACACATGAATACACATAAACATATAAATATACAAACATACCAAAAGCAATCAATCAAGCGATAAATTGGAGATTAACATTTCTGCCCTGATTAAATTATACTAATAGTGTGGACATTGGCACATTCCTTGATCATATTTTTCACATCACTGTGATGCACTGTACATCTCAACCACAAGGGGGGCCACAAGTCAGTGTACTCTTAGTGCTGATCCTAAGCCCTGATAAATGGGGATTGGATGTCAGTTAGAAGAGAAAGGAATTTTGAAGTAAGCTGGATGAAGTGGTAGAAATCACCACAGACTTCAATGGACATGTAGGTGAAGGGAACAGGGATGATGAGGAGGTGTTGGGTAGGTACGAAGGATGCTGAATATGGAGCTGTCAGGCAGCAGGAAGAGAGGGAGATCACAGAGAAGATTCATGAATGCAGTGAAGGAGGACATTCAGAGGGTTGGCGTGAAAGACGAGGATGCTAGGGACAGGGTGCGATGGAAGCAAATGATCTACTGTGGCGACCCCTAATGGGAGAAGCCATAAGACAAAGTGTGACATATTTTATATACTAGATAAATATTTTGCACATTGATTTCATATTGTAGATTGTTCTTGTCATAGCTATGCTTATGCTTCTTGCAGTATTTTTTCTACTTTGTCCTTTTATGTAATGAAATGCACTGAATACCAAGTACAATTAACTCTATGTGTAAACTTTCTTTAATATAAACTTTGAGGAGATAATTAAGCTGTGATCATTCAAGTCTCAAGCTTGCAAAACAATCCTGATCAATGCCACAATCTGTTTCCCGTTGATTCATGTTTTAATTATTGAATTGAATGTTTAAATAATAAAAGGAATATGTGTTGGAAATGTTTCCATTTATTCTGTCAATTTGGGGCTCCCCACATCCTCTAAAATACATACTTACGAATTAATAATATATAACAGATTTGGAATGACCTAAAAATTAGAGCATGTGTCATTATGTAACTTTTTGACTGGTCAAACCTAATGATAAAACCTAAAAAGTATAGCACAAGACAAAACAGTTTGAAAACCTGACTATGCTGGCTGAATTTACCACTACTATCATCATTTTAAAAATAGATTTTTTTTAAACAATTTAGCTAAAATACAGCCTTCTGTCCTCATCTTAATGCTTGTGTGTGATGACCAGGTGAAGTGAGAAATAGCCAAGCTGGCCAGGAGAGCTCCCATTCACAGCACAGCAAGCACCATCCATTTCCAAGCGACAGATCATTACAGCTCTGATGGTCGACAGATGGTGATGAATTGGCGCTGATACCAGTGCTGGACAATTTTAGAGGCAGTCAGTTGCACGAACTGCTTTATCACACTTTCTCAATGATGTTGCCATCCGCCGGGTGCCATATGATGTCGGAAACTCCACAAACCTCCTCCCACTCCCCAAGCTCCCCAGAGATTAGTAATACTGAAGGGATCATCCTTGAGCTTGTTATTTGATGCACAAACAGATGTTTCTTCAGATAGAAACAGTCACAATTCACTAAAGACACTTAATAACATCCGCCATATGGCAACCTAATAATGTCTAACAAACTGCATGCCACATTGATAATACAAACACACAAGACCTGACCTCATCCCACTGAGAAATGCAAAGCTCTAGGGATGTTATGTAGTTCACCAGTTAGCAAGAATAAGTGAGACAGTGTTGAAGGCATTCATTTATCTATTAACCAATGCTGTCATCTAGTGGGCTAAATCTGTTTGGGCCTGAGTATTCCTTTACTGCTCCATGTAAAGGGAAACTAATAGGTTTTTTTCTGTGTAGATCTTGTACTGATGAAGGAATAACTTCCAATTAACTGTCATGCACAAATTTATGTATTTATATATTAGTCATTTGAGCTTCCTTTTAGGCTCTTACTGATGCTCACTTTTCATACATATTTTCTGTAAGTGTTCTTTTACTGTAATACAATCTCTTTAGAAAAACTGATGATCTCAGTTCTGGTATTTTCAGAAATAGTAAAAATATTGGTTGCAGAATATTTTTTAACACCCACACCCACACACACACACATACATATATATATATATATATATTCCTTTGACTATATATATATATATATATATATATATATATATATATATATATATGGGTATATATATATATATATATATATATATATATATATATATATATGGGTATATATATATATATATATATATATATATATATATATATATATATATATATATATATATATATATATATACCCTTTCCCATTCCAAAGAATTAGAATATCATGGAAATGTTGATTAATTTCCATAATTCCATACAAAAAGTTAAACTTTCATAGATTATAGATTCAGGGCCCACAATTTAAATGATTTCAAGTATTTATTTGTTTATTTTTACATAATTTGAGCTTCCAGCTTATAAAGCCCACGAAAACAGGATTTCAAAAAATTTGAAAACTCTGGAGAAATTAGCCCAAATTTTGCAGGGCATGAATGTTTTAAACTGAGTGTGACACACTAATCATCTCCTAAACTCAAAGCACCTGCACAGGTTTCCCCAGGTGTCATTAAATTGCTTCAGTTTGGTTCAAATGTCTCAGTTCGGTTCAATATGGGGAAGACTGCAGACCTAACATCTGGCCAGAAGACCATCATTGATACCCTCCATAGGATGAGTAAGCCACAAAACTTCATGGCTAAGGAGGCATGCTGTTCACAGAGTGCTGTGTCCAAACATATCAATGGAAAGTCTAGTGGAAGACAAAATGTGGCAGGAGAAGATGCACCAGCAAAAGAGATGACCGTGGGCTTCAGTGGATTATCAAAAACAGAAGATTCAAGAATCTGGCAGAGATCCAGAAAGAGTGGAATGAGGCAGGAGTCACAGCTTCAAAAACCTCCACATTCGGACACATCCGGGAGATGGGCTACAACTGTTGGGTCCCTCGGGTCAAGCCACTTCTGAACCTGAGCCAACGTAGGAAGAGTCTCAACTGGGCCAAGGAGAAGAAGCGCTGGACCGTTGGCCAGTGGTCCAAGGTCCTCTTTTCCGATGAAAGTAAAGTATGCCTTTCATTCGGGAATCAAGGTCCAAGGGTTTGGAGGAAGACTGGTGAGGAACAGAGCCCAAACTCCTTGAGGTCCAGTGTGAAATATCCACAGTCAGTCATGATTTGGGGTGCAATGTCTGGTGCAGGTGTTGGTAAACTCTGCTTTTTCAAATCCAAGGTCACCACAACAGTCTACCAGAATGCTTTAGAGGTCTTCATGATTCCTTCTGTTGAGGATCTGTATGGAGATGCAGATTTCATCTTCCAGCAGGACCTGGCCCCTGCCCATGCCACCAGAAGCACCAAAGCCTGGTTTGATGCCCATGCCGTCACAGTGCTTGACTGGCCAGCCAACTCTAACCCCCTCTAAACCCCATTGAGAGTCTATGGGGTATTCTCAAGAGGAAAATGAGGACCACCAGACCCAACAACAAAGAGCTGACAGCATGCATCAAGGAAATCTGGGCTTCCATAACTCCCAGGCAATGCCGCAGGCTGATTGCCTCAATGCCACGTCGCATTGAGGTAGTGATTAAAGCAAAGGGATTCCCAACCAGGTGTTGAAGATTGACATATCGTTTTGAAAGTACCATATTTTGATTAATTTGATGTGATCCTAATTTCTTTTTTTTTTCTGCAAAAACTGAGAAGTAGTTTGGGCTGATTTCTCCACTGTACTCTAATTTTTTTTAAATCTGTTTTCATGGGCTTTGAGCTGGAAGCCCAAATTATGTAAAAATAAACAAATAAATACTTGAAATTGTTTAAATTGTGGGCCCTGAATCTATGAAAGTTTAACTTTTTGAATGGAATTATGGAAATTAATCAACTTTTCCATGATATTCTAATTTTTTGGAATGGGTCTGTATATGGTAAATGGACTAGTTCTTATATAGTGCTTTTCTACTCTGTCTGAGCAGTCAAAGTGCTTATACAACATGTTTGAATTTGCCCACTCACACAAGCTCTTCCATGAGTAAGTAAGCTAAGTGCTTCTTTTATTGTCTAACACATTCATACTTGCGTCAGAGAGCAACTTGGGGTTCAGTATCTTGCAAGGATACTTTGGCATGCAGCCTGAATCGAACCCTGACCTTCCAATTAGTAGATGACCTGCTCGACCTCCTGAGCTACTGCCACCCCGCGCACATACGTACATACACACATACACACACACCATTAACATAACACTGTTATGATAATATCTCACGTTATAAAATCAGGTGTGAACTGGTATTTCCTATCTGATGTTTAACTGTAAGTTAGAAACTGACAAAGTCAGATGTTTTTATTGAACATGAACCTGCTGGGCTCAGTCATTAATCATTGTGTTGACCTAACTACACAATGGTTACTCTGCATTCACATACTACAATTTTAGGCTTACACATGGCTCACCCAGTAGCCTGCATCTGTGTCATAAGCTGATACAGCAGAACCAGATTAGGCTTCTGACTTGACACACTATTTTTTTTTTAATATATTTTCTGGAAAACTCTTCTGTACCGCCAGTCACACAAACTGAAAGCCAACCTTCCTCTGATGGATGCAATAGGTGTCATTATCTAAATGGGACATTATCCATATGGGACAGTGTGGCTACAGAGTTGCTGAGGGGGTTATATCAACCCAAAGCGGCAGTTAAACATATCTGGTTGATGAGCATCAGCACTGGGACTGAAGACAATGAAAAGCTTTCTGATGTTCATTAACTGTATTACCTATGTATGTATCAAAGTGACTAACTTAAGCACTGACAAACAGCATATATTGACAATCCTGTTATGGGGCACATGTGGTATTAAAATAAACTGCCATCTGAAGAAAGTGAATATAAATGTAATTGATTTTGTTCATTTTTAAGCATCAGTCTTATGAAACATAAAAGTCAAAGGACCTCTGACAGTAGACAACAGTTGCAGTAAATAGGAGTTTCAAGCCCTACTGAATAGTACTACTGTACTTTTTTGTTAAAGCCAAGTACAGTTCCTCAGAGCTAAGGTCATCAGAAGGTTTGTGCTTAGCAAACCCAAACATTTTATAATAAGGTTTTAGGTGAAAACCTATCCTATCCTTTAAACACCCCAGCCGGAGAGCTAAATGTAGGTTATGTGGTGTGTTATGTTATTTTCTGACTGGCAAAACCTAATGATTATGGTTAAAGGTGTAATATGTAAAACACTTAACTCAACAAGGGGGTCACTGTTGTTTCACACCAGCATGCAGTGGCCACTCTGGATTCAAAGCTTTTGTTTCTTAACAATAACCAGGAACAAAGCAGAATAGGGCGAAGGTGCTGGACACAGACCGCTGCAGGCACCACAGACAAGCTGTCATTCCGGTTATACTTTTTTCCCCAAGTCCACCTCAAGTCAGCCTGAAAGAAGCATGCGCAGATGTCCACACAAAGCATTATACCCAGCATCTGTTGATGAAATTTACATTGCTCAAAACCAAGTGCCCACTTACAGACGTGGCAAGTGGTGCTAGGCTAAAAACAGTTCCTGTTAATCCTGCTCTAGCAGTAACTAGCCAAAGTGTATGTCATTCAATGTAGCTATCCACTTACTATACAAATGCAAACAGGGTAGGAAGGAGAGAGAAAGATCCACAGACTGCATGTAAAAGACAGACCTAGCCACTGACACATCAACCATTGACTGGTAAAATTCCCCTGTGATCTTTTAGTCTGAGTGTTTTGGCCACCATCATTTGGATCTGGCGGAGAAGCCAAGGAAGGCTATGCTGATAGGGCGATACCTTCAAAGTATTAAATCCTTTATCATCCTTTTTGACTCTAATTGTCATGATCCTGGACCATTCGCCCAGTGTGCCTTATGTTTCTTTGAGGTATTTTTAAGTTATGTATTAGGATTTTAGTTTGCCTTTGTTTTCTGTTTAGTTATCTGTATTAGTACCTGTTTCCCCTCGTGTTATCTTTGCCGTGGTCTGTGTTCTGTTTTTATTCCCATGTCCTTCTGTTTGGTCAGTGTTTCCCTGAAGTGTTGTGTTTTGGTCATGTTTAGGTTCCCTCTATGTGTCTAGCTGGTGTGTACCTTGTTTGGTTACTTCTTGTTTTATTTTGACAGTCCTTTATCCTGTGTGCTTGTGTTTAGTTTTGCTTCCCCTTGTCTCACCTGCATAATTATAGTCAGCTGTGCTCCTCACCTGTTGCCTGTTCCCTCATTATCCATTTGTGTATTTATTGTCTGCATTTCTCATTGTTGTGTTGTTGTCTGTGTTTCTCCCCTAGCTGTGTGTTCCTTTGTTTAGTGTGTTTCCCCTTTGTCCTCTCAGGCTTGGTATTTTGTCTATAGTTAAGCCTTGGTTGAGATTTTGTATTTTTGTGTGTTTGAGTTTAGCTCTGCCTCATGCGTCCTGCATTTGGGTCCACCCCTGTCTGCCACACAGCTTATCTGTGACACTAATGGGGACCACATAAAATAAACATGCTTAGTGAGACTTAAGACTAGTGACTGAGACCACAAACTCACCAGGAAAGTGCATAGACAGTATAAAGGATGGACATAGCCACCTTGATGTGATTTTGGACTCTACATTTTGAAGCTTCAGTGTTAGCATTTACGCTACCGCCACCTCTGTTTCTTGGTGCCAGAAGTTAGCTTATCCGGATGACAGGGTGGAGTGCTAGATTATCAGCTAACACCAGAGGTGGCAAAAGTACAGACATTCTGTACTTAAGTAGAAGTACACGTACTTGTGTTTAAAACTACTCTGGTAAAAGTTGAAGTACTGGTTCAACTTCTTTACTCAAGTAAAAGTAAAAAAAAAGTGCAGGCTCTGAAATGTACTCAAAGTACCCTACACTGACAGCATACAGGTTGTATAAATGTTGAATTCAGTGAATGAATCTAAGCATCAACAGCTTTGATTCAAACTCATCTCTGCTACACTTCCTTTAACCTCTGACCATGAACACAGACACTGTGTACCAGTCCAGCACAGAGCTTTACTGTAAATACAGTACAGAAAACTGGCCTGTTTATCACACACTAAACTGCAGAGTATTTTCATACATGCTATCTTTCAATTACACAAAGTTAGCATACCGCAGTTTGTTTTGCAGTCCTTACCTTTAAATCTAACATCTCTTCTTCCTCTTGTCCTCTTTCTTACATCTGAGTGAAAGTATCGCTCATTCTTTTCTCCCCCTGGAAATACAGCAGCTGTTCTTTTAGCTAGCAGACACACTGTGTGACAAACTGCAGATACTTTGTGTGCTGATATCTGTTGAGCATTTAGAAACGTTGTATTTAAAATTATCTGCCACACGTTACTCCCTTTATTTTCGCTCCTCTTTAGTAGCGCTAGCTAAGATGCTGGAAGTACGCGAGCACAAATAACGGACATCTGCTCTCAGTCCGGACCACTGTAACCCCTGATTATAGTGCTATAAATGATACATAAATTATATGGTTTTGCCTCTTTAATTTCTTTGTATGCGATAAGCCCCAGTGATGGAGGATACGCCAGTACTATTGTCGCTTAATGTGTTATTGTTCCTCCATTTAGGCACAGATCGGTTTGATGTTTGATGGCGCAGTGACCGGAAATGCTAACTGTTCTCAGACTCGTTAAACCTAAAGTAACGAGTCTGTTTTGAAAATGTAAGGAGTAGAAAGTACAGATATTTGTGTAAAAATGTAGGGAAGAAAAGTAAAAAGTAGTCAGAAAAATAAATACTTGAGTAAAGTACAGATACCTGAAAAATCTACTTAAGTACAGTAACCACCACCACCTCTGGCGGATTCATAAACTGTACGGGTGAAAAATATTGCCTAATTAGTGTTAAATAATGATAATAATATTATTATTATTATTAATAATAATAATAATTCGTGTTAAATGACAGCGTAATAAAAAAACTATAATTTCAATCACCGAGAAGTGAAGCACAAACCTGTTGGACGGTCCATATCACACACACCAAGCCATAATGTTAATTAGATAACAATTTAAAATGCCTCAAAAGGCACCAGCAGCACACAGTGGATACCAGAGGTCCAGTTTAATGACTCAAAGTAGTGGATGTTGCCTAGCAGGCAGATGCGCTCCAGCTGCCTGTATTGGGAGTCAAAGAGGCCACACCACTTCAGGATCCAGGTGGATGAGTTTTTTCAAGATGTTTTCATTTTTTTATGTGTAACTACTGCATTTTCTGCTGCTACATCTAAACTTAGCACAAAAAGTAAGGAAATTGTTGTTTGGCCGATTATTTCAAAGGTACCTCTGGCAATAAATCTTGCACAGTTGGAAAGTCTGTTTTTTTCCCCTTAAATGGTGTCACATTTGTGAGGAAAATGCATCTGTGGGTTGAGCAGCAGAGTTGAATGTGTAGGTTACACCCATGAAACTTGCCAAATCTTCAGTGCCAATGCCTAACTCAGCTGGGAGGTTCCCATCCCACAGAAACTTTGTGTGCTAATCTCCACACCCCAATAGTACTTTTTAATCTTTAAACCCTATATTCTATGCAGAATTCCCATTGCCCTTAAAAGGGGTTGTTATGCCACATTGATAACCCCCTTCAATAATACATCTAAACTTAGTTCTTGCACAGCCTTACTTCTGTATCTAAGTTTAAGAATTTCTCTATCTCCTCCGTATCCACTACATTTTAATAAAACATGGTTCCCTCTCTTGACATTTTTTCTACTGCGCTGTATTATGTTTTCCTACAAGCTGCATAGTTTAGTTTAATTCCGTGTGACCTTTTCTTAACCCCAAAATATGATTTATTCCCTTCTCTTCGCCTTATTGTCTTGACCTGATCCAATTTTTGCTGAATTCTGTATTTGTCCCTATGTCCCAGCTGTGCTGCCATTTCCTTTTTTAATTTTAATACTATTAGTGCATTTGCCTCCAGTTTACTATGTGCCACCTCTACTTCCACTTTGTCTCATTTAAGTGCCATTTGATTTACCCATGTTTACCAACATGTGTCAGTACCCAAATGAATTTCATTTCCCTCCCTTTCTCCACTAGGCAAGAATACAGCAGGTGAGCATCTGTAACAGGTCCTGTTACAGTGGGCATGAAGACAGATTACAGTCCTGTAAAGCAAGAAAAATAATGAGACAGAGAAAAAGTGCTGCCTTGCCAGTCTTGCCAGAATTTATTACACAAGCGCAAGCAAAAGTCTTTGCTTCTTTTGTTACTTAATTTAACCACAATTGTCTGTTTTCCATCAATTCACCATCAATCAGCAGTAAAAGAAAAGAACTCACATTATCATGTTAATGGTTTGTTATGAAGGAAGAAACCTACTGTGCTTACTAACGTTTGTGTTGACAGTACACACATTAGTTTTCTGGCTTTGTATGCTCTCAGGCGAGCTAGCCCCTGACAGTGTTTAAATGGCTTTTTTTTTAAATCAATGACCTCAGACCAGCTTAGCACATTTTACAGACATAATACTCATAAGCACTTGTATAGAAGAAATTAACTAACTGCACCGGAACTGTGGAACCACGTTAGACGTCGCCAGAAAACATGTAAAAGAGGCACTTCTGAAAAAAAGATCTTTGAATAGATGAACCCAAGATATACTTGTTGCAGAATGATGGGAAGAGAAAAGCATAAGCTCAAACATAGTGGAGGCAATGTTATGGCATGGGCATGTATGGCTGCCAGTGGAACCAAGTCCGGTGTTTATTGAAGCTGTGAATGCTGTACACTCCTGAAGTGTACAGGGCTATACTCTAATGAGAAATTCTTCAGTGGCCAAGTTAGCCACTTGATCTAATCCCAACAAAGTGTCATTTTTTCACTTACAGAAGGCAAAACTGAAGGCAGAGAGACCCACAAACAATCAACAGCTGAAGGTGGCTGCAGTAAAGGCCCGGCAGTGCATATCAAGGGAGGAAATATAGTGTCTGGTGATGTCCATGGGTTCTAGACTGCAAAAATGTTCATTCAATTATTTAAAAAAAATTCTTATGTGTCTGTTTACTTTTAAGCCTCTGGAAATGAAGGACAATGTTGAAAGTTGAAAGTCTGCATTTCAATTCTTGACTTTTTGATTTCAAATCCAGTATGGTGATTCACGGAGGCAAAATTACAAAAAGTGTCATTGTTCAAAAACGTATGGACTTAATTGTACGCATCAGTTTTGCAAAATAAGGTATCTTGTTTTGCAAAACAAGCAAAACTGGCAACTGCAACTGTAGTCTTCTGGTCAAACGACACTAACTACAAGCCCCATAACCCAATCCCTCCCAGCTTTGGCGATATTTTTTGGTTCCGTCCAATTGTTGTTGAGATGCATACGATTGACAGGGCAGCTAAGGCATGGCATTGGTTTCTATGTGGTTTCCAGGAAGTGAACGCCACAGATCTAACCACCTCCTACATGTGAGCGCCCGTCGTTAGCACCACGCGCTGCGTGTAGAGGAGAGAGAAACCGGTCGGGAAGGCAACGTCATTCCTCGGACCACCGACTTGACGTAGCGCAGCAGCCAGAGAGCGGAGCGGAGCCGCGTTGTCCGAGGCAGGTAAAGTACCAGCCCCGTATATGCCGATATACATAAGGTCTAAAAACCTGGTAGTTGGTCTCCATACGGTTTCCAGGGGAACACGAGGAAAGTAGGTCGCATTAGGTAAGAACAGGGTGGACGCTAGGGCCTGGTAGACTGTAGGCCTGGTTTCCCCCACGCTCTGCACTGACAGACACAGCCCGGTTAGAGTCTTTCCTTTACGGTCAGTCCAGCTGCCAGTACTGGCCAGGTGCCTTAACGGACACCGCGCCACTAGTTTGGAGAGGTACACAGTTCAGCAAATTTGATCATAAATTAATCTGCCCGACAACACCATGAATAATGGTCAGTTTGTTAACTGGAGGGTTCAGCGCATATGTTTAGCTCTTCATTTTTCACGTCTTTCAGGTGCTGAAGCGATCGCAGCAGAAAGATGGCGGACGACCCCAGCGCGGCGGATAGGAACGTGGAGATATGGAAAATCAAGAAGCTGATCAAAAGTTTGGAAGCTGCCCGCGGGTAAGTAAACCTTTTTAGGTGCTTTTTGAAGTAACAGTCTACCCGGCAGTACAAATGTTTAAGGCTTCGGGTGATTGTGTTATTCTGTACCTCCGCAGCAGTTGGAAATCGTATAAATGGGGCCGAATTTGGGAGTGGTTAGCTTAGCACAGCTAACTTAGCTAACCTTAGCGTCTGCTGGTCTCCAGTTACCCAATTGCTAGGTGCTAACGGATGTCGTGTTTAATCTCCCTGGAAGTTGGAAACACTGTTAATTTAGGATGAAACGATTTTGTTTTTGCCTGCGTGTATTTGTTATGGCTGACATTACGAAGACTTTTATCTACAGTCTCATAATGGTTACAAACTAGTAGGGGTGATGCTAGCTTTGGTGCTACTGAGAACCGCTAACAGACGTCATCTTTGGAAAGAGGCCGGCATGGATGTCTTTAACACAAAAAAACACGTTGATGAGAAAGGAAGGCCGGCTAGCTTGTAGTTGCAGTTTTACATGCTATGGTAGACAAATTTCACTACTCTAAAATACGTTTGTCTGCTCTTTTCACGCTTAAATCATACGACAGAGCTTCCTATTTTCCTCAAGAGTCCACTAAGTTAGTCACCCCATGGCAACTGAACTGCTTGACGGTTCATTAAAGCGTTACCGAATGCTCTGGTCAAAAAGAATTCAAGATCGGCCGGCAGGAACATTGTGGGCCTCTTAAGTGATCAAACAAGGCATGTGAATGTGGGTGTTGCTCCACTGGCTTGTAGCTTGCTCTGCGACAGTTTGACGTCTAGTGTTGCGCAGAATTTGCTGTCCTGTGCTCCCCTGCCTGCCATGTCACACACTCATTTGACTGTTTGCCCTACATTTATCCAGCCTCTTCTACCTGGCTGTGTGCATGGGCCCAGTGTCAGCCTATGGTGCATGTTTTCATAGGTTGTAAATGAAGGGATAACAATGTAAAACAGCGAGGCTGAAACTTGGTCCTTGTTTCAAGGACAAAGATTGTGTACTGTGTAACTGAAAGCCCACACCATTTGTCCCTCAACCTGGCAGACCTTGTCAAGGTGATATTTTACTAAGAAATGTTGTGTGTTTGTTAAATAAAATTAGAACAAGCAATTGAGCTATCCTGGAGGTAATGAAATAAATAGCTCAACTGGCTTGTAATTATCAAAGTTGATTATTATATATTCCGGGTAACCAATCAGGCCAGTGTTGTTGTGATATAGTGGCATAGTTGCGTTAGTTGGCCTGTTCCAGTGTAATAGTCTATTTAGTGAAGTGTTGGACATCGCATCCCATAACATCTTGGCTGTGTCCAAATGTTGATGTATGCACTAACATTACATCCTCATTCTTTGTATAGCAATGGCACCAGCATGATCTCACTGATCATCCCTCCAAAGGACCAGATATCCAGAGTGGCCAAGATGTTGGCTGATGAGTTTGGCACTGCTTCCAACATTAAGAGTCGAGTCAACAGGCTCTCTGTACTCGGGGCCATCACCTCTGTACAACAAAGACTAAAACTCTACAACAAGGGTATGTGTTAAAAAAAAAAGAAAAAAAAAGTTTTCAACTATTTTCTTGTGGGATTGTAGTTCTCAGGGGCAACAGAAAAGAATGAATTCATATTAGCACATCACTGTATAAAATGCATTCTTTTTATATTGTTAGCCATTGTAACAGATGATCATTCCAAGGGGGAAAAAAAAAACATGTCACAGAATGCATTTACTTTTCAAAACATTCAGCTACAGTGCTTTTCTGCATACTGCACTGTACCACACGTATGCAGAAGGCTAACATTTGTCTGATTTGGTTTCTGACTCTTCCCAGTGCCACCCAATGGTTTGGTTGTGTATTGTGGCACCATTGTAACAGAGGAAGGCAAGGAGAAGAAAGTTAATATTGACTTTGAGCCTTTTAAACCAATCAACACCTCCCTGTACCTCTGCGACAACAAGTTCCATACCGAGGTGAGAGCTTTTGCTTAGAATTTTCATACACGTGCAGTATTTTTTGTTTAGGGAAGTTTTGTATATAAACCTTACCTTGGTATCTTTATTATTCTTGCTTGCTTCCACCTTCTCATGATTCATCCTACACTTCAACCACAGGCATTGACAGCCCTGCTCTCTGATGACAGCAAGTTTGGCTTCATTGTGATCGACGGGAGTGGGGCACTCTTTGGCACACTGCAGGGCAACACCAGGGAGGTGCTGCACAAGTTCACTGTGGACCTACCCAAGAAGCACGGTACTGAACCAAAATGCTCAGAAAATAAATATTCTCTTGATATTTTCAAATTATTTCCTTAGAAAATGTATTAAATATTATTCAGTATCAATTTGCATATTTCAGGTTTACCTTTAAAACTTCATTTTTTTTTTCTTCTTAATTGTTGCTGTGCTTTCAGGCAGAGGAGGACAGTCTGCTCTGCGTTTTGCTCGACTGAGAATGGAGAAGAGACACAACTATGTGAGAAAAGTAGCTGAGACAGCTGTCCAGCTTTTTGTGTCCAATGACAAAGTTAATGTGGCAGGAATGGTCTTGGCTGGTTCTGCTGATTTCAAGACTGAACTCAGTCAGTCTGACATGTTTGATCCAGTAAGTATGCTGTGATGAAACGCAATACCAAAAAAATGATTGATACATCTGTGTATCTGTACTTAATGTGAATGTCCTTATAAAGATTTCAGAAACTAGGTAAGGTTTTGGTTAAATTTCTGGTAAGGAAATCTCTGTAGGTCTTCTTTTTTCATTTTCTCATGTATTGTAGAATAATGCAGTTGGATCAACTTTTTGAGTGTGTTTCCCTTGTAGTGGTTTATTTCACATACTAACTTGCTTTTTAAAATTAGCATTTGTGTACAGCCATACTATAAATGGAAAGTACCTTTTTATAATGTCTGCAAACCACTCACATAGTTAAATTTTGTGTCTTTATAACCAATAATAGAGTGGGGTTACACAAGCAGTAAAGAAACAGATGCATTTGAAAATCTGCAAATCCCAGATGTTACTGGGAGCTTTGGTTGGCAGTTAATGATTTTTAAGGGAGTTTTCCAAGACGTCAGGGGACATAACCAGCAGCATAGTTCATCATTATTGTGAGCGTATTTCTTGTGATAGTTTTCTACAGTATTTTTTTGCCTCCTCTGTCAGCAAACTTAGTTGGTTGCTAATATTTAGTTCCCACGTTGTTGGCTTTGGTGGGAAAGTTATTCATAAGTGTTTGATTTCTGCAGAGGTTACAGGCCAAGGTTCTGAAGCTAGTGGACATCTCCTATGGAGGAGAGAATGGTTTCAACCAGGCTATTGAGCTTTCAGCAGAGGTCCTGTCAAATGTGAAGTTCATCCAAGAGAAGAAGCTCATAGGTGAGTCGTCCTTTTGATGCTCTTACAGGTAAAATCTTCAAAATCTTGTATTGTAGTAGAGATTTTCCTGATGATTGTTCTCTCTACAGGGCGGTACTTTGATGAGATCAGTCAGGATACAGGGAAGTACTGCTTTGGTGTAGAGGACACACTCAAAGCCCTTGAAATGGGAGCTGTGGAGATTCTCATAGTCTATGAGAACTTAGACACCATGCGTTATGTTCTTCGTGTGCATGGGGCAGAGAGCAACGGAGCAGAGAACGGTACATAAAGCACTATAACATTGTCTGCTGTAGCTGAGATAAAAGGCAGCAAATATGTTCCTATTACGATCCTACAATTCTTCTTCTTTGGTTTTCAGATGAGAAGACTTTGTACTTAACGCCAGAGCAGGAGAAAGACAAGTCTCACTTCACAGACAAGGAGGTGCGTGCTACACAAGAGGAACTGAGCTCTGTGAGTTAAGTCTGACCTATTCTTGTGATGTAATGCCTTATTAACACTTACTGTGTTTCTAGACGGGGCAGGAACATGAGCTGATTGAGAGCATGCCACTGCTGGAGTGGTTTGCTAACAACTACAAGAAATTCGGAGCCACGTTGGAGATAGTAACAGACAAGAGTCAGGAGGGGTCCCAGTTTGTCAAGGGCTTTGGAGGCATTGGAGGTGAGCACGCTCATGTGTAATAACAGTCAAACATTTGTTCAGAATGAAGTTAGGAATATGTGTGATTTTATATGGCTCAGCGGTTACTTTATCACTGTGTTATGTAGCTTTAGGAGTACTGACCTTTATCTGGAAGTTGCAGAGTCAAATCATATATACATTTGAGGATACTAGCAGTAGAGAAGGCAAATGGTCTTCTCTACTGCATTAAAGTTAGCACTTGTGAAGGCAAAGTAGAAATCCTGACATTCTAATGGAGCTGTGCTGTAATTGCCCTCTCAAGGCATGCCAGGCCCTAAAAATTATTTCTGGGATCAAATGAATTTCATAGTGTTGCCTCTTTATCAAGGGTTTAAATATTGCCATAATAATTCAGACAGCTCAGCATGAGGTTAAAATGGTTTCTTGCTACAGGTAAGACCTCATAGACATTGTTGTCCAGTAGAAATTTGTATAACAAAGGGCTTCATCAGGTAAAATAAGATGATCGAAGCAGAACTATTGTTAAATTCTTGGTTCTCTAAAATGTTTAATTGATCCAGTGGCATAACACATTTTAATGAGGAACTTAAAAGGTTTTCAGGACCTCATGCTTTTCACACTAAAACCATAATTCCAAACCCAATTAGAACCACCGTTGGGTCATTTTAACCTCGTCCTACAACAAAAGCAGTACTAGCAAAGAAGTAATTTAACAACTTAGTTTCTTCATTTCTTGGAGGAGTTGTTAATTTTCATCAATTTTTTTTAAATTATAAGTAAAATTAGACAAACTAATGATTTAAATTTTAGGGGCTTTATTAGTTTAGCATATTATTTAGGTTATTTTATTATGGATAATGAAGGTAAAATATATCTTAGAATCCACAAATTAATAAATGATGGTATTAGTTTTGCTAAAATAAGGAAGGTATTCCAAACAAAAAAACAGCTCTCACTGGGAAACAAATGGCCTACGTTTTAAAGCTGACCTCACATTTGTCTGCAACAAATTAAGAAACTTTTTTTGTGAAAGGTAGGATTGTGAAAGTTTATCACAATGCAGCTACATCTCTCTCATCCATCGTCCAAACTGCTCCATCTCAGGCTGTCCTCCTCAGCTCTGCTCCTCAGGCCTGAGACTTGTCCAGTTCAGCTGCTCTGCTCTGGATTTCACTCTGTATTAGCTCTGATTAACTCCACATTCTGGACTCTGCTTAGTTCAGCTGTGGTTCAACCGCTGATCTGCGCAGGCAGCAAACCTACCAGATTCTCCATGCATTCCTGTCACACACTGTTCCGGCTCCATATACCATACGCAAACTGTTCAGCCCTGGAGTAATTGATCAGCCACATCTAGCCAGCTCTGACTCATGTTATAGCAACCTTCATATTAAAATGTGTGTAAACAATATGTGGCTGAGCTCATTTTTACATAATTCCTATGAGAGCCACAGATCCCACATACCCCTAGGTGATGAGTAAATCTGTTTTAGGTAAAGTTATGAAATATGAGATGATGATTTTTATTTTAAGAGTTACATGTTTTTTTTTGTTTTTTGTTTGTTCATTTTTTCCCGCCGTGTCACCATTTAGTGAAAACAAGTTGCCACCATACCACAGTGGTTAATTTGTCATATTTGTGTTCCTCAGGTATCTTGCGGTACAGGGTGGATTTCCAGGGCATGGAGTACCAAGGAGAGGACGATGAGTTCTTTGATTTGGATGACTACTAGGTAGTCTTGGACTGATATTGGGAGAAAAAAAAAGAATGAATGAAGAAATAAGGAAAGAAAAAATGCCACCTCTCTTGCAGCAAGCAAGAGGTGCAACTGTGTTGACCATATATATGACAGACACACCTTCCAGTTCACCTGTTGCATACACAAACGTGCACATACATCTGTACACACACAACAAAATGCATCACACAGGCCGAAGAGGAGTGAGATTTTCTTTCATCCAGAGAGGGAGAAAGCCCTTCCTGAATAAATCCCTGCCTTAGAGTGCTGGTTCCTTCCCCTAGTTGGATTGGACTTGACTCATTTTTGTTCTTTTATTTTTCTTTCTTTTTCCTCCCCTCCATTTTGAACGAACACAACAGCGAGTTTCCAGATTCCTCGTTGCCGCTAACCTCGGTCTGAAGATGAACTTCGGATTCACTCCTCACATATAGAAAATATATTTTCCTTTATTGCCTCATCATTGTCCCTATCCTCTCTCTCTCTCTCTCTCCCCTCCCTCCCTCCCCTCCCTCCTGCCCATGCTTTCTCTCTCTCTTCTATTTTTTTTTTTTTTTGCATTTCATTTTTTTACTGGTAACTGCTGCTGTTGTATTTTATGAGAGTGGGGGATTTTTTTTACCTGGGTTTCTGTAGAGAAAGGGGGACAAAGTATTAAATTTGAACTGCTGAAAACCATTGCTACCTCCTCATCTACTGTGGTCTCACTCCTGTGCCATGTCATTTACTTAAAAGGCTGACTTTCCTGGGAAGGTAACATGTTGAAATGGTCCTTTTGTGGGTGAAGTGTGCATGACCTTTAGAGGATTTAGTTGTCTTATTCAATCATCAGATTTGCCACTTAATGTTGAAATTTGATTCATTTTAAATTGCAAGAAGCATTAACATTACTTCTTGAATATAGGTATTCATTAGAAACCCTGGCATTTACATGCAATCATCTCTTTAAGTGAATTTGGAAGTATCCCATGTACACATCTGATTGCATTTGTAAGTTTATCTGACAGCTTTTTATAATTCTAAATGAATTAAAAAGCTAACTTTGTCACTGCATCCCTGCAGATACAGTTTTTATAGGATGTGTTTTGATGTTTGCTTGTCTAATAGGGGAACAAAAGTGGGAGATGATGGCCAGGTTTTCATCCATAATGCGTGGAGCAGAATTGGTGAAGACATGCATTCCCTAAAGATTTGTCAAGAATTAGCTTGTTAAATGCATTTTGCCTTAAATTATCAATATAGCAAGCTGAGGAAGTAAACCTACACTGATGATGAATTTTCCAGCTTTTGAGTGCTGAGAAGGGTAACAAAATGACCTGCTTTATTGTGGTATCAAAAGAGGGATGTGGGATGTAATTTATAAACATGCACTTCAGCCTGAGGGATTCACAGGAAAGCAAAAAAGTTAAACTAAGGTGAAGGATAAGTGGAGTTATGCTGGAGATCCTGGTTTACTGTGTCGTCTGGATTACTTGGCTGAAAAAAGCCTGGAACAGACTTTCCTATATCTGTATGTGTTCATGGAGTTGTAGGTTTTAATCTGCAAAGTTAAATCATTTTCCTAGTAATCCAGTTTGTGGATGTTATAATGGTTGTTACAGTTTTGATTAGTTCTCATTATTTATGTTGCATTCATTTTACCTTTTGCACAATCCTTTTGAGTTTGCAAAAATGTGTATTTGAAGATTTTAAATTCAGCTCCATAAAATATCTTTTTCTATCATGCCGCATATTTAAAATAGCCAACATCCTGCAGCATCTCAGAGAAAAGCTATGCGGATGATTGATTTTGCCTTGGTGTATTCCTCTTCAGGATAGCAACAGCATCTTCATCAGTTTGCTTTTTTTGAGAGGGGGAGTCACAGGAGAAGGCTTTCTACCACGGTAGACCAATCGACAAAAGGCAAAGCGGTGAAACCACGCCCACTTAGCCAAAATATGTCCAATCAGCGTGTTGCTAAAGTGCATGTGCCTTCCCGCACCCACCCCTCCACCCCACCCCCCTTTTGACACTGCTCCACCAAAGCCGTGTGGCTGAACGAAGTGGATGACGTCTCTGAATTTGCGGGCCGCCGACGCAGGGCTGGGTTTCCATTTTCATAGCGAGTTTCGGGGGGGATCGTCAACATGGAGCAGGAGATGGAGGACAAAACGGTGGAACTGGTGGTAAGATATGTTTCTATATGGCATTACGAACACCTGAAGGGATCGCTGTCAGTTCTTTATTGGGGAAATCGCCGAGGCTCGATTCGACGGTAGGAACGGGCTGAAGCGAATTGTCGGGAGAGGTGGAGGAGAAAGGAGGGGGAACCAGAAATCAGAGGGAAGGGCCTGAAATTATCGATACATTTTGCTACGAATGCTACACATACTGGTCGGATCTCTTAACAAGTTCCACACATCTCTCATGATGAATGTAAAACGTGTTGATTTGGGTACAGTTTGTAAATAATGGGGAAATGTACATTGCTTGATGTACAGTCGTCGGTCGAAGACAGACTAGAATTCTTGGGGTAGCGTTTACTGCGGTGACGCTGCGCCACTTTAACTGGGCCCTGTCTGATTCTTAGCTAACTGCCATGCTAACGCTGGCTAGAATGCCATGAACTACGTAAATTTACGGGCAACGCGATGTTATATTATGTAGTTTTACGGTAAGACAGCCTGCTCGGTAAATTATGTGTCACTCGATTTTTAACATTTTAACCGAGCGTAGCTAAAATCACAACGATACTGCTGCTTGTCTGTTTATATTTTTGAAGTGCGTAGAAGGAAGTGTATTGCTTTTTCATTCACACAGCGTTACCTCGTCTAGCGAGCATTAGCAGTTAGCTTAAAAGCTAGCATTCTAAATACGCTACTTGTCAGCTATTTATACATTAAAAAAAGCAAACAGCAAAGTCCAGACAAATTCTTTTCGTGAACACAAACATAATTATGACCACAGTCTTATTTACACTTCTAGTCAATCAGGCTTAGGCAAAAGTATTGGTTTAACTGTAAAATAGTTTACTGCCTCGATAAGCTAGCAAGCTAGGCTAACTTTAGCCTGCCGATCGATAACATTTATAGTGTGGGGTCAAAGTGGTGGTAAGTAAGACGTCATTTAAGAGAAGTTGATCTATTATGTCACCAAAATGTAACTTTAAACAGTCACAGTTTACACATGTTTAGGAGATCTGTGAGTTTCTCATGGTGTTGCTGTATGGTTTGAAGACAGTAAACGGGGCCTAGCAATAAATATATTGTTTAGTGGACAATATGGATCTGTCCTGTCAAATTGGACAGAAGTTCCGTGAAAGAGTAATTTGCTTAAGCATTATAGGTGTTTTTATAGCCGGTGTCTGCCAAAGAGTGATGCCCAATGTTTGTATTATTTTTATTTTTTTTCAAATGTCTAATATCCTTGGTAAATACGATGTAGTCAACAAGATTTACGAAGGGGCTATATATAAAATAAGAAAGTTACCGACTTTGTAAGTATACTTATTACTCTGCATTATTGTATCTACTATGTGTTCTACATTATAATCAGTCTAGTACGTTTTTCTGCTTAAAAATATATTAATAGAGCTGGTATGCTATATTTGTTATTTCTGTTGCCTTCTTTCCAGATGTCTCTTGAAAAATAGATTTTTAATCAGAGTGAGACTTTTTAATAGATATATAAAAATTACTTTGCCAAAAACTGATTGCCACTTCTACCTTCTGACAGAAATGTTCTTTCTGGCTCAAAATGGCTTGATAGCATACATGAAAGAGATATTTAACAGAATATGTCAACAAGTTATTTGCAACAGCTTAAATACCAACGATCATTCTTTGGCAGATGATCACATTTTTGGCACAACACTGTTGAATAACCTTAACCATCCTTGAGAATAATTAAGAGGCAATTTACTCCAGTTAGTTATTTCACCAGACTTTGTTAAGGGGTTTAAAAGTTTATCACACTTAAATATTGGTGCAAATTGCAATGTGGGAAACAGGGAAAAAATATTTATATGGTTTGAGTACTATATTGGCCTTTCAATTGAAATAAATAATAAAACTTGAAACAGAATTTATGCAAATGCTTAAACAGCCATAGAACAGGAAACAAATGTTGGGGGAAACAATATAAGCATAAAAACAATTTATTTTGTGGAGACTGTATATTTAGCAATGGATTTCAATCCAACATTGTCATTATTTCCTTGAGTCACAAGTAAAAAGCTTAACATGCATTTAAAGTAAGTAGATTACACTAAAAGGGTAAGAGAATCTGTGTGTACACAAAATTGTGTACACACAGAAAATTTTGACTTTTGTCTGGGTTGTGTCCGTGAATTTAATTTGATTTTATTTTTTGTCCCAGTGTTATTCACTAACCTCTCATGAGAGTGGGGATGGCAGAACAGTGGGTGGGGCTCATGCCAAAGCCAGAGTGACAATTGATCCCATTGCCCCTCCCTCTCCTCTACCTATCCCCACCCAGTTCATGTCTAATAATGCTTCAGTGTGTATGTTTATCAGTCTGTATCTCTGTGCGTGAAGGTGTGTGTGTGTTCCTGCGCTCACTGTGCCAATGTGTGTAGCTCTAATACTGGTTTTCTCCCCCCACTATCCCCCACCTCCTCTCCTCCTCTTCTCTCTTCACCTTTTGATGGTTACACACTCACTTCCTCTCAATTTCAAACCATATTTATTTATCCATTATTCTTTTTGTCCCGTTACACACACACACACACATCCATGCTCCACTTGTCCTGCTCCTCACTAACTCCCCACATCTTCCATTCATCTGTCCATTCATTGATCCATCTATTCACTTACCTTTTTTTGGTTTCCACCTCCCAACTTCCCTCATCACCCCCCCCCCCCCTTACTTCCCACGTCTCTCGCTCTTCCCTTTCTCTTCCTCCCTCACCCTGTCCACTTCGTTATCCTCCTCCCTTCCTCTCTCTCTTTCACACAGTGCTCTGTGCCTCGCTCTCTCTGGCTGGGCTGCTCCTCGGTGGCTGAGAGTTTGTGTGCACTCAGGTGCCTGCAGAGCATCCCCTCCACCCGGGCTCACAACCAGGTTCTGCCTCTCTCCTCTTAATTCTGCTGCTCCTTCTCCTTTCCCCTCTTCCCTCGCCATCTCCTCACCCCTCACTTTTTCTTCGCCCACTCAACACAGTTCCTCATACCACCTTGGTGCAGACAGCACCCACTCACCCCTTCACCCTCCTACCTCCTCACCTCCTTTTGTCCTGTCCTCCCTGTTAGAAGCACTCTGCTCTCAGGTTCTTCTTTGGTGCCTCCTCAAACTGTGCTTGAAACAAACTTTTAGCTGTACAAAGTATAACAGACTCATTTCAAATTTTAAGTCACTCTTCCTAGAACACTGAAAAGATGAAGTTGACAGTGCTTTCCCATGTTTTTTTTTTTTATTGTCTTTTATTTTTTAATTAAATCTGGATGCTTTTACAGTCAGATAAGTTTGGATTGTAAGCTACTTTTGGAATATTTTGGTATGGATGGAGAAAGGATGCAGGGGGGGTACCAGAGAATAACCATGCATTGAGGAGTATTGTTTTCTCCCCTTCTACCTGGGGGTGTGAGGGATGAGGTGGGGGTCCTCCTTCAAGCTCTGAGAGGCTACATGCTTGCTTGCTTGCATGCCCAGCCAAATGTGGAGGTTTTTTTTTGTTTGTTTGTTTTTTGTTTTTATATTTCTTCTTGCTTTAACTTTTCTGCTCTGCATGATCATTAATACCAGCAAGACCATGATGGCTTCTTGTCCTGTCTGCTTTGGTCTTGGTACTTGAATTGTTTTGTTTATGTGGTTGCACTGATTGCAGCCTTTTAGTTCTGTTGATTTTGCTCAAGCTTTTCCTGTAGCAGCATCACCAAAAGATGATTATCTGCACTGAGCAAGCCTGCAACAGCTCACACTTGAAATATATACTTGAAATATATAAAGCAAAATAATACTATGTACATAACCAACCAAGTAGCTTTTAGCACAGAGCATATTTATACTGCCGAAGACTGAAAAAGCCTTAACAGATGTGCTTATTAGAATATATGGAACAGCACAAAACCCCACTATAGATATATTTTTCCCCCAACGTAGCTGTTTTCAGAAGATACCCATGGCTTACTCATCACCCATACATGTATACAATAGGTCTGACCCTCTCTGAAATAAAGACCTAATGTGTGTCCAAGGTAGTTCCCAAACAGGGAAATGTGTATATATTGTTAAAAAAGATAGGAGTAAACCTACAAGTGATATTGATGAATTGATGTGTTTCAAATGTAGATATGATTTGTCTGTTTTTTTTGTTTTGTTTTTTGTTTTGTTTTTTGGCCATTTTATTTCAGCTGAGTGTGTGGTTTGTTTTGAGAGCGTAGTATTTCAGGGATATGCTGTTTTCATTTAAAAAAAGTTAATATTACAGAGTGGAAAGTTTCCCCTTAAAATCAGCAGTTCAAATTATGCTTTTAACAACTTTTTACAGTAAACAAGAAGCCCCCCACGAGTGCAGTTGTTCTGTTTTTGTTAGATGTATCTAATGAGGAATGAAAATTCATGTTGTTTGTCCTTTGCATCTAAATAAATATACATACTCTAAAGAAACTGATATTTTTAGTTGGATTTACTTACAAGATGATGCTGAACATTAATTATTTATCTAGTATTGATTCCTTTGCTTTCATTGTCAGTACAGTAGTGCGTTGTGGCATAACTATGTTTTTATTAAAGTCTATATAGCATATTTGCACTTTGCCACTTGCAAAGGGGTCAAATGCTAGAAATAACTGGGGTCTTATTTTCTTTCTATCATTTGTATCTCTAAGACCACGATCTCTTTCATCAGTCATGCCTGAGCTGGTGCCAGTGACATACCCAAGATTTTGCCCTTTAATTTCCTGTCCAGACTGCTTGACCCACATCACAGAAAAGCAAGCTTAGTTTTTTTGTTTTTTTTGTTTCCCCCCCACCCCATGTGTGTATGCACGGCTGTTTGTGCGTGCACGCTTCAGAAGTCTTGATGGTTACCCCTCCATGGCTGTGTTTGTGGCATTCTTACGTCAAGCGCTATCCGCACTGCTGCCCCAGCTCTCAAAGTAACTTTAAACACGGGCTGAGTGAGAATGAAACGCTAACCTGTGGTGCATCTTTGTTTTGTTCTTTATCCACAGAACACATCAGGAATGGAGTCACAGAACCTCGTGGATGATCTGTCACCAAAGAAGAACACAGTTCTCAAGGTGTGTGTTATCACAATATTTTGAAAATACATACACAACATTGGAATGGCTTATTTAAGAATTGTTTTAACTGTTGTTAAAACTTCAGCTGGCTTTAACACCACAATTTGGACAGAGTACCTATGTCTATAAAAGACCAATCAGGATTCCTAACATACTGTCTTTGAGATTTGATATTTACATTAGATATTTTGTTCCTGCCATTTAATTTTAAGACCCCCCCCCAAAAAAAAATGTGTCTGGAGCTGTATTGCTTAGCAGTTTCAATAAGCACAGCAACTTTGAGTTTCAGTTTATTTGAGAGCTTTTAGACATGAAAAATAAAACTGTTTAAAGTAACATACTGCCTTTCTTTAATAACTACATTTGAGTTTGAGACATATTTTTCATGTCATGGTGTGAGCTGTGAAACTAACTATGCACTGAAGGATTTCAAGTAAATTCAGCACTCCAAAGGTGATACTCCAACTCAGTGTTTTCGCTTTGTATAAAAATGACCTGCTGCTCATCACAATTTGGTATACAGCTGAAATGATTTCCTGTGTGATAGTAGGAGCCTAAAAGATTTAACCGACAGGATGTGCTTCATATGACTATAAATCATTATCTTCTCAGTCTAACTCAAGTAGGCATTTAATACATCTTTATGTGTTGGTCATCTTTATAGCTTAGTAACGGTCCTGTTGTGGGATCTCGCAAGCGCCCGTCAGAGGGGAACTATGAGAAGGAGAAAGAACATTGCATCGCCCTGTTTGACCAGTGGTCGGAAGCCGAGCAGGTGGAGTTTGTTGAGCGCCTGATTTCCCGTATGTGCCACTACCAGCACGGCCACATCAATTCCTACCTCAAACCAATGCTGCAGAGGGATTTCATTACTGCACTGCCAGGTACAAAGATTGCAAGATATTTGTTACCCACAGGTTTAGTGTGATTCTATCTCCCCTAGCTGCATCATGTGTCAATACAGTTGGGTGGGCAAAAGTTAAAATTTTCAATATTTATTATCAAATATTTTTTATTTTTAAAAAAGTAATTGAAGGTATGCATTACAAATTGTTTTCTACAGTGTTTTTGATAGTGATTTTCTTTGTTTAAACTTTTTAAAAGCATTTTTAAGAAATAAATTGAATAAATAACCGCTAGGCACAGATAAACTAAAGAGGTGAGGTCCTAATAATTTTGCTGCATGCACTTCACCTCCTTCTCACCCCCCTCTGTCTAGCCCAAGGCTTGGATCACATAGCGGAGAACATCCTGTCTTTCCTGGATGCACGATCGCTGTGTGCGGCAGAGCTGGTGTGTAAGGAGTGGCAGAGGGTCATCTCTGAGGGTATGCTGTGGAAGAAGCTCATTGAACGCATGGTCCGAACTGATCCGCTTTGGAAAGGCCTGTCCGAGAGACACCAGTGGTAAGAATATATGCAGGTGCTTCAAGATAGAAGTTTTATAAGAAAATCAAAAAAAAAAAAAAACATATTGAAAGAAGTGTTTGTTTAGAATATGGGGAGAAGAGTTAAAGGGTTAATTTTGCGAAAAAGGAAAGCATGAGGTAAGATTATTCTTGGTTTGGCTCTAGTTTCTGCTTCACGTGCAGGAATTCCCAGTGCACAAAATCATATTTATATTTTTCTTCCCCCAGGGAAAAATATCTGTTCAAGAACCGCACCTCAGAAATCCCACCCAACTCCTACTATCACTCCCTCTATCCCAAGATCATTCAAGATATAGAGGTAAGACATAACACGTAATGCAGTTATTATTTTTACAACTTTTGATCACTTTGTGTTGTACCAGATATAATTTATCTTCACTGATTAAAATTTGTACGTAAATAGGCATAACTCTATAAAACACAAATAGGAACAATTTTGAAAGTAACAAAATGTAATTCTGTAGATGGATTATTGAGCTTCACATGAATTATTTTTTTGGATCCATAAAAAAAGGATTTATTTTTTTTAACTTTTAGATACTTGATACATGATTGTGAATAATAAATGAAAAGATGATTTTCCATCCACTTTCCATCCTGCTAGATCTTGCGTCTGTTTCTGTTCTCTTAAATAACAAGACGTCACAATATCATTTCCTCCATTGTTACTGTGTTGAAATGCAGTTTTACTTATTTTTCTTTTCTTCCAGACTATTGAGGCTAATTGGAGATGTGGCAGACACAACTTGCAGAGGATTCAGTGTCGTTCAGAAAACAGTAAAGGGGTTTACTGTCTCCAGTATGATGATGATAAGATCATTAGTGGCCTTAGGGACAATTCTATCAAGGTATGTGAGATTTACAGTTATATTGCATTATAGAGATGCACAAAAGTTTAAAAACAAAAAAAGGGGCTACGAAAGCATTTCTAAAGACTTTGGTGTTCATTCAGTCCACAATAAAGCATTTTGTCTATAAATAGAAGAAGTTCAGAAACTCTCCCCCCATCAGTGAGCACCCTCCTAAGATCATACAGAGTACAATGTGCAATCCAGAAAGAGGTGGGGGGGGAACCTGAACATCAGAACACCTGCAGAAATCTTGTTAAAATCAACTCATAATATTTTTATTTTTTTAAAGAGCAAAGGAAACAAAACGAGTTATTTAAAACAAATTTATGGGAAAAGTTTATAGAACTTTCCCACTGTTTTAAGGAATAAAACACTTTCACTTTGTATGAAAAATTAACATGTGTGTAACAGTAAAGCTAGTATAAGTTTAGTAAGTGTATACTGTAGAGGCAGCCTATTGCTGTCCATGTCAGACAAATAGTATTAGAATATATTTTTTTAATATGTCTTGACCTGGATTTATGGCTGCAAATATCAGTATCACTACACAGCTAATAGTAATAGATGTAAATGTCATCATAAATTAGACATTTACATTGTTCAGAATATATTTAAGTTTCACAACTCCCCCCCCCCCAGCATCTGAAGCTGTAAATATGCAGAACGCATGTAAATGTCCTACTGGCATAAAATTGACATGTAGAAGTAATTAATATTGATCCCATTCTGTGTTTAAACACCAGCAGCAGAGACGGCCAAAAGTTATTGGCTGTGAGAGAGAGATTCATTGTGTGTGATTGTTTTCTTTCAGCCTGTGTGAGTGAGTGAGTGTGTGAGTGAGTGAGCGAATGTATGATTTGGATTTTTTATTTGTTTTTTTTATGGCTTACAATCTTATTTTGTGTGTGGTGCTAGGCTGAACCAGCAGACACTGAGACAGAGCGCAAGTGAATTATAGGATAAAAGGGCTCAACTCCAGACCCGTTGTGTGTTCCACTAGCCTGTGAGAGGCCTGCAAGAGGATGAGGTGGATAGATGGAAGAGAAGAGCAGATTTGTCATCTTATTGTTATGGAGGAGGCTGACACACAGCCAGGGAAGAGCTGAATGGCTATTATGTGTACATGTACAGCTCAGTGCATCAGTAGGGAAATGGGGCATGAACAGTGCGTGAATACTGCTGTGAGAGTAGGCCATTCTTGGCATGACCCAAATCTGCATTCTGTTGAAAACCATTTATTTCTTTGTCAGAATCTTCCTGTGCTTCACTCATCTCTTCCATTTTTCTTCTTCTCCTTTCAGATCTGGGATAAACAGACACTGGAGTGTCTGAAGATACTGACCGGTCACACAGGCTCAGTATTGTGTCTCCAATATGACGAGAGAGTCATTGTGACCGGGTCTTCTGACTCAACTGTCAGGTACGACACATCTTTATACAGAAGGAACGCAGTGTGTTTTGGAGTAGGACAAAGCTATGTCATCAAGATTGGGGGGGAAAAAATGGTTCCGATTACTGAAGAGAAAGTTGTTCCTCAGTGTTGATTACTGGACTACAGTGTGTTTTGCAGTGTCCTCGGACTAAAGCAGATGACACCGCTCAGTATGACTACATTTGCATCTTGTCTTTTTTTTCTCTTCTTTTTCTTCAGTTCTACATTTGCAGTTTCTGTTTTAACACATGTAAGTGTAACATTAAAAACTGTCTCAAAATGTGGGCTAGTACCTCTAAATTACATAGTGACAATCCTCTGACATGGACATCTATGTTGAAAATTGGAAGGCGTTCATGATTTCAAACCAAGTAGCACATCCTATGTGGTACAGGGCATTCTGCCCACTTTTTCTTTTAGATCAGTTACTGATGCATCCCAAGTAAAATGCAAGAGTTCAGCTCTGTTGAAGCAGTTTGGGCCTCAAGAACATGACCTTGTACTTGGATTGAGAGCCATAGAGAGAGAGAGGGATAGATGGAGATCTATAGAGGGCTCTGATTTGATCAGGAAAAAGAAGAGTAATTCTCAGTGATGACACTGTCACTGAGTTAGTATTGTTGGATAACAACTAAAACTAGGAATATTTTGTGTGTGTACAGAGTTTAAACATTTACTTTTGCTGATGTTGGTATGTGTAAAGGTAGCTGTGACAAGCGGGAGTGGAGAAGTGCACGGATACTATAAATGGGACTAAAGGACCAGGCCAAGGGGAGGTCAACATCAGGTTCAAAATTTCAAACTGATTGAGATGATTTCTTATATCCTTGGTCTTTATAGTTTTCATCAAGTTCCCATTTTAGCCTGGACCTCAAAACATTATTATTATTATTAATAATAATAATAATAATAATAATAATAATTTAATTAATTGTATTTATTTATTTTAAACTTATGGAGGTGAAATTTTTTAAAAGAAAGCTAATTTGGATATACTTTAATGTAGTAAAGCCAACTTTGAAAAAAGTTTGCTCAATTATGATTTTTAGATGGTAGCCCTCTGTTACCAGTAACGGAGGGACAAAAATAAAGACTTGTTACATTTTGGATATGGTTGATACAGAATATATTTTTACTGCCCTAGATGGTTTAAAATAATGTTCTAGGCATAGAACAGCTTCTTATTTGTTGTATTTTCCACAGGTTACACATGGGTTCACATTTAAACACCTGTTTTGAGCATTCTGTTTTGGCTTCTTTTCTGTTTATGTTTGACCCAGAAATCTTATCTTTCATATATTGGCTTCATTTGTGCTTGGATAGGTTTTCAGTAAAGAATAAAGCACATGTAATGATTTCTGCAGTTTTCAAGGATAAGCAAAACAACCAAAAATGAGTACCACTGAAAGTAAGAATAAGTTGTGAAAGGGACTTCCTAATCCTAGACAGCAGTATCAAAATTGACAGAAATTAAAAACAAGTGTAATGTGAATTGTGATTTTTGGAATTTGTTGTATGGAGCAATTCATCTTCAGTTTCTCTCTGTTATTCTGAGCATATTAAGGTTGGGTTTACAAGCAACTAGCATTAGAGGCCTGTTCAGACACAAAATCCTGTGGTAAAATCTACACACTTCTGGGCTCTGTCTGAACACTCCTCAATACCTGCTTTTTTCTTAAAAAATGTGATTGTTTACTGATTTTACAAATAAAATTGTGTGTAAAAAATAGATGTTTAGCTTTGAAGATTTCAGGCTACTTTAGAGCACTTTTTTGATTGGATTTTCATTTACTCTATTGAAATTGATGCCAGCTCACGTTGAAGGCTGCTTAAAGCTCTTAAACCTGAGTAAAAAATGCTCTTCTATTGCCAGATTACCTTTGAATAGACTAACTGACATAGACATGATGTGAAAAGTTCACCATAGTACTCAGGTGTAAAAAGTGAATTTATCCCATTACCATGACCCCCCCCAAAAGAAAAAGTGCTAAAAATGAGTAACACTACAAGATTGCCACTTTGCAAGGTTGCATTCAGGAGGTATTGCTGCAGTTTGAAAGAGAAAAGAAACCCTTTTCAGCTTTGGAACCGTATATTATCAATCTTTGAAAAACATGAGAAATTTAGACATTAATTTCTTGTCCCTCTATTACTGCCTTTTTTTTGTAATGTTGCCCCCTAAAAATGATTTACTCCCACATTTTTCCTCTCTAAGGTGGCCTTTATACAATACCAGTTATTGTTTTATTCAGCCTATGATAGCATGAGGGTGCTAGACCAAAACACAGCAGAAGTGTCCCTCCGTTACTGGTTGGCCTGGCCCTAAATCGCAACAGTAGTGTATGCGTAAATTATTGTATAAAGCATTACATATGATAATCAGAAATGTTTTCCTGGTCATGTAAGTGCCACTTTCCAAATGGTAATGGGACTTTTCTAGTCTTAATGACCTCAAAATGTTTTACACCATTCTCCCATCCACACAGCAATTTATTCTATAAGCTTTAAATGCTTATCTCAGATTGACATGTACAGCCAGCTTGGGATTGCTGGCTAACTTAACATGCATGTCTTTGGACTGCGAGAGGAAATGGGAGCACCTGGAGATTATTATTTTTTTAATTTGACATCATTAAGTAATGCGTTTCAGTTAAATTTACTTTTCTAACCACATTCCATCAATCTTGTAAAAGCTTACAATGCTCAAAATACATTAGGATTCCTGAATACATACATAATGCTTATGGTCTGTTTTGAATCCAGTCATGACCAAAATACTTAGTGATGTCTGTTGTTATCTGCCTGTTTACAATAAGTTCCTGTGGCTCTTCTTATTCGCTGTGTTGCAGTAAATGTACTGTTCATATATGAAATTGAATATAAAAACACTGGCATATATTCTGTCAAAATGACTTAGATTTATTGTCATTACTGGAGATAGTTGGATATGTTTCATTGTAGATATTGGAGGACTTGGCTTGTGATGTATAGGCTGACACTTGCTTGGCTACTGCACACAGAAGCTCAACATTATTTCTTCTTATTACTTCACACTTCAGGCATACTTGCTGGGCGGTATCCAAGGAAAAAGTGACTTCACTTCCTTAGCAACAGTTTGACAGGCATCTTTGTTTGTGGGTTAGGTTGTCAGCTTTTCCAGTGTGTTTTGCTTTTGACTCTTAGCGCCCAGCAGTGCAGCTCAGTTACATGTTTTTCACAGCTCATTGTGTGTACATGTGTGAAGTCTCAGCTACTCTCTCATTACAGATCCAAAAAATTAAAATTTCTTGTGTCTGTTCCATTGCTTTATTTGAATGTCCTTTCCATCTCCGTTTTGACCCCTCTTCCTGTTGCCCCATTTCATTTTTCTTTCTTCCTATCATTTTCCACTTTGTCATTTCTTCTTTCTTTTGTTTTACACCCGATTCCTTGACATTTCTATTTTTCTTTCTTGCCCTGTTTTATTTTCTTCTGCTTTCTGTCACCTTTGTAACATTCGACTCTACTGACATCTCCCTCCACTTCTGCTTTGCGCCTCTCCACCATTTCCCTCTGCCCCCCTCTGTTGCTCTCTGCAGGGTGTGGGAGGTAACGACGGGTGAGGTCCTGAACACACTGATCCACCACAATGAGGCAGTTCTTCATCTGCGTTTTGCAAATGGGTTGATGGTCACCTGCTCCAAGGACCGTTCAATTGCAGTCTGGGACATGGCCTCACCTACTGACATCAGTCTACGTCGTGTCCTGGTGGGACATCGGGCTGCCGTCAATGTGGTTGACTTTGACGACAAATATATTGTGTCTGCCTCAGGGGACCGCACTATAAAGGTGTGTTAATGAAATGATTTCTAAAGGGACATTTCTCTATTTTTTTTTCTTCCAAATATTATCCATCAGCTAAAATGTGGTTGAATGTGATGGTAGAGTTTGTTTTCTCAATCTATACTACAAATACTCATGAATAGAAACCCTCTGACTAAAAGCTTGCCTCCTTGCATGTTACAAGCTTTCTGTGTTTCCTCCTCTGTAGGTATGGAGCACCAGCACCTGTGAGTTTGTGCGTACTCTAAATGGTCACAAGCGGGGAATTGCCTGTCTACAGTACAGAGATCGTCTGGTGGTCAGCGGCTCGTCTGATAACACAATCCGGTATGTGAGAGATTTACAGTACGAGTTAAAAGTTTGGACATGCTTACCCATGGGGTAAAGTTAAACCCAGAATTTTTGTTAGTGGATGGAGTCAGATTTTGTCACACATAGGATACATGCCAATGTTTTACTATAAAACCCCAATAAATAAATGAAAGATGTCTGTCCACTGAAATGTTTGTGCTTCAAATTTGAAACGGCTAATATGTTAAGCCTCCTAATGGGGCAGGTCTACATTAGCCACGTTTTATGATTGAATATGCAAAAAAAAGAGAATCTGATATTCAATTATGTTTAAATCTTTTATTTGCCTTCACCGTCAGATGACAGCATGAGTGCAGTGGGTAGCTGGTGTGATGAAGATCCCTGAGTTAGTGTGCTTGTGCTCAGCTTTTGTTTGAAGATTCCTAGCACAGTTAATCTGATGGCATAGGTTAGTGATGATCAAACATAAGTTGTTTGATCTGTTGTCTACGACATGCCATGATTTTTTTTTTCAGAATACAGAATCAAGAGACACTTGAGATTATATTATGGCAAATGGATAAATATTGAATAGCTTTGATCCTTGGGTCATAGGGTCAGTTACTGTAGTGTAGTTGTATTGGCAACTAGATTATACCTAAACAGACATGCAGCTGAAACCTTCATGACTGACTTAAACACGAGGAGTTAAAGAACTGTTGTCCATTTAAAGTCTGTCAGGTTTAAATATTCTAACATTTTAATGGAATTGTATATGTAACACTTTCCCAAGGAATGGCAATTTCTTTTGCTCTCAAACAGTGAGTTGAAAGTTTGAAAGAAGAGTCCCACTTTGAATAGTCAATGTTTGGAATTATATTTTGGCATGGATTGCTCTGTAAATATTGTAGGGTCTTGCTGTCTGTTTACTAAGGCTTCTATTTTGCAGGTTATGGGACATAGAGTGCGGGGCATGTTTGCGAGTGCTGGAAGGTCATGAGGAATTGGTGCGCTGCATTCGCTTTGACAACAAAAGGATTGTCAGCGGCGCCTACGACGGGTGAGTCCTGTAAATACACAGCATTTTGTGCACAGACTTTTGTTTTGGGTTTGTTTTGGCATTTTGCTTATGCTGTGTTTTGCTTTGCAGTAAGATTAAGGTATGGGACCTGCAGGCAGCACTGGACCCACGAGCCCCAGCCAGCACATTATGTCTGCGCACTCTAGTGGTGAGTACCAGTGAATTTAGCATTTTCCTAAGTAGCTGACTAATAAAGTGAGTACAGCTTCTGTAAAAGAATCAGGATGTTCCCCTCAAAGTGTACAGTATCCTAAATGATGTCTGAACTTTTGTTTTTCACAGTTTTAACTACCAATAAAAATGTATTTCACTCTAATGTCCCTCTTTGGAGATGTGCAAAGTAATGACCACCCAGATATTAGTTTGTAAACACCTAACAAAAAATGTACAAAATGAATGCTCTTGAATGCAGTTTTCTACTAAATGTAGAGTACTAAATGTAAATCCTATCCTTATATGACGTGGTAGTCAGCCTGTGCTTAACATATTTGATTTATGGGAAACGATCTAGCTCTGCACTCAATTTGTTAACACATTCTCACAATTGTTTTTTCAGGAGCACTCGGGTCGTGTGTTCCGTCTGCAGTTTGATGAGTTTCAGATCATCAGCAGTTCTCACGACGACACCATTCTGATCTGGGACTTCCTGAACGTCTCAACCAACGGCCAGTCAGAGGGACGGTCTCCTTCCCGTACCTACACATACATTTCTAGATAGCAGGTACACAGATACATGTAGCTTTTAAAACTTTTCTTTAAAATTCCATCATTCTTTGTTACTTGTGGGATTGTACATTATGTTAGTGTAGACCCATGTGTGACACTGTGGCTTTCTCACCCAGGTGTCATCATCAACCGTACCCTTTCTTGGAGGAACCCAGGGCTGATTGGTTGATGGGTGCATCTGTCATGGAAAGGAGCCCATCTCTTCTCGTTCCTCCTTGTCATCTCTCTGTCCATCTCCTACCCAGACCCCACCACCTCCACCTCCCTGCCCGTTCTGACAGACTCTAAGCTTGTGCCCATTGCCTGCCAGTAAAGTGACATACACACACAGGTCAACACTGATGAGGATTCCCTACTACAAAACCAATGCAGCGCTCCCAAGAAGCTCACCTTCTACTACTAATTTATGTTTTGTAAAGTACACTAATGACAGTATTAACTTAGACCTTATATAAGTCACAAGCTCCCCATTTTGTCCCATTGATACAAACTTAAAGCAGCTTCTGCTCCTCAGTTTTCAGTCCCAGCTAAAAAACTGGTTCCCACCGATATGGAATCGCTTATAGATATATATTTATATATATATATATTACACATACACACACATGCACACACACACACACACAGTGGCACAGTTGGACAGAGGATGACCAGAGCTGTGATGCGGGAGACAGACTCTTTACTCAGCTCTAGGAAAGAAGGGAAGGATGGGAGCCGGAGGGAGTGAATGAGGGAGAAGTGTTTGGGAGTACTTCCCTTCCTCCCTCTCACTCTCTCCCTCTTACTTCTCCCTGTCTCTCTCTCTCTCCCCACCCACACCACCCCTCCCCTGCTTCCTTCCCCCAACCTCCAGAGATGCACACTCGTTTGGAATATGGGGGTGCACACACATGCTCAAGTTTGCACGAGTGTGTGTATGTGGACTTGTGAAACGGCAGAACGGAGCAGAAGCGTCACAGACATGCATGCGAGGGTGCCTTGGATACAGCATCCTGGTACACCTCTGCTTTTTTTTTCTTTTTCCTCTTTTAACTCTTATTTTCTTATTGTTTTTTTATTACTGTTATTTTCTAATTTTATTTGAGTATTTTTGGTTCTTAGTACAAAAAAAAAATCATACTAAGCGTAGTCCTCTTTCTCCCCACCCTCTCGCTCTCTTTCTGTCTTCTTCATTCTTTCTTCTAATCTTGACCCCTTGTCCATCTGTCCATTTCACACCATATTTCTCTCCTTACATCGTCATCATGCTTGCTTTGGTTATGAGAGAAGCTGGAATTCAAGAGCTCAAATTTAGCTGTAAACGGAGTTGTCTTGTCAAAAATTGTGTTGTATATTAAAAATGATTTTTTAAAGAAGAAAATGACCTTATTGTGAATAAAGTACTTGACAGTGGTGGAGTGTTGAGCCAACTGTAACATGAATGAGTGTCTAGTTGTCTATCTGTTCTCGTGTGTGTGTGTGTGTGTGTGTCGCGCGCGCGCGAGACTGCCTCTCCATGTTAGACTTTTTTTTTTTTTTTTCCTTTTAGGCCTTTATCTGAAGTAAATTAACCAGGTAGCAAGGAAAACGCTGCTGTCTGTCACACATGTAATTTTGACATTTGTCTCAAATATCTACAAGAAAACAGACCAAAAAATGCCCTTACACATGCAGTCACGCTCACTGAATTTTGTTTAGTGAAAAGCAGTTGAACTGTAGGATTGAGATGTCATAAAAGTTTAGAACTTTGCTGCAGAACACGCTGTAAACGCTGTGCATCCACTTTGGTTATCAGCATGAAAAGTAGCCCTTTGGTAGGTGGTTATCTTTTTCCCCATCACATTTTATAAATCATACACAACTGTTTTTATACAGTAAGGTGAGCAGTCTCCTGAAAAACTGAATTTGGGTAATACAATTAGTTAAGTAGCCATCAGTTTTCCATACAAGTGAGCACTTCTGCTAATTTCCTGCTTTGATCAGGAAAATTTGTGGATGCAAAGTAAGTTTCTTGTAGACTTGCAGGTATGCAAAAGTATTTTGATATATATTTTTTTATTAATTATGGAAGCGATTCTGTATTCAGTGTTGACACTGTTCAAGTATTGAGTACAGCCACCAGGTGGGGGTATAAACTCACTTTTCCTCTACAGGGAAATCTGTTTATGAGACTGTGCCTCTGACTGTTGGGTAGTCAGGTTTGGAGTCTAAACAACCTGTTACAGCAGATCACATGCCCAGTGTTGTAAACAGTAACTGTGAAGGAGGGATGTATACTTTAAAATGCTTACAGTGGAGGATTTCTAGAAAAGCTCTGGGTAGTGTAGTTGAGTTCTATAATACATTTGTTATTGTGCAGTGTGTTTTCTCTAGGAGAAGGAGGGGAGGTGGCCTGCTGAGGGGGTTGGTTTTCTCCATTTCTGGGTTTAGTTCACTATAGTAGAATGTTTCAAATTCTGGGAATAAGTTATGTGGGATGGATTTGTTCTTGGTGGAGCACCATTAATATATGATGTGTGTATGTGTTGGATATGGGTGTGTGTGCTTCCTCTGGGTCTGTGGGATTTTGGCCCATAATTCCTGCAGCTCTCAGGTCACAGCTCCGTTCTCACGCACATATTTGGCATTCCTTCCTCGACATGATACCATACACCTTCCACTCCGGTTTTGGCTATGTGGAATATTTCCATCATTCCTGAGTGAAACTGGAGCAACGTTCCAGAAATGAACAGCTCGCCCCGCCACCGACACCCCTACTCACTTGTCTTTATGCTATATCTTTCCCTCCCTCCTCACTGTCTTCTCCTTACACCCCCCTCCCCCCAGCACAGATTCCTGTTGCAAAGCAACAGGAATCCTCTGGTACAACCCTTTCCCCCCTGAGTCAGCTGTTTGTGTCTGCAGACATGATTGGGTCATTTGGCAATGACATCTTTTCACTGACCTCCTGCTAGGATAGGGAAGGAAGGGGAGGGATGGGGGATAAGATGAGCAAAGACACAACTATGAAACTGTATCTCACTACTGCTTGTTGTCTGATCCTTCACGCTATAAACTGTTGGCAAAACTTCACAGCGTGGAAGTGACTGCAGGTTTCTGCACAGCAGCTGATGCTCAGCAGTATTTTTTTTAAAGCGTTTTCTTGTGTTAAGCTGGTAAATCTTAGAGATGTATTTTTCCATGCATTTTAATGTCTGAGCTACAGACACCAATTCAGCCCATACTGTCTATGAAAACTTGAGAACCTGTTCTGCCAAAGCTTGTAAGTTCCTGCACCTTGATTCTGTTAGAAAACTGTGAGTAAAAGAACTTCTAGTTTGGACAGCGTATTGTTGTATTTCTACTTGGATATGAACTTCACAGTACCTCCCAAACTTGGCTTGTGAAAAAGAGGCAGGTTCTTCTTGCACAGCATTCTGCAAATGGCCTCTGGTATTTGCTCAGAGAACCTTTCAAATCTTTTATGCAGTTTTGGGGAAAAGAAAAACAATAGGGGTACAATCAAGCAATTTTAATTTGCAATCAGTGTGTTGTTATAAGTGTAAAAATTAAAATATATATATAGTTAAGAAAGCCTATTAGGATCGGGCAACATGGATAAGACTGGTTTTTGTAGGTTATAATTTTACATCAAAATGCTTACACATATCGTGATGAAGTTTATCTCCTGCAAATGGGTGGAATAACTAGCAAATTAAATGCTTAAAATATTAAATTACATACTGCAGATCCTGCTCTGCCCAGACTCTCAGCACTGGATCATGAGATCTACCATGACCATGAAAAAATAATAATACTGGAGAAACTGATGGTGGCCAAATTTATATTCTATCATTATACTGCTCAAACTTGCAGCTCCATAGTGTCGTGGTTCACACATTTCCCAGCGAGTGAAAGATAGTTGATTTAATTCTGGGAGGAGAAACAAATTTGGGGGTTGCATCAGGCATAAAAATCTGCCAAATCAAATGTAGAGCTACCTGCTGTGGTGACCCCTTGTAAGTAGGGGCGCAGCTGAAAGTAGCTCACATTGCTCAAACCTAATGCTTGTTAAAGTTTCTCAGTCAAAGGTGAAGAAAACCAGAAAACCACGATGATTTTATTTTATTGTGCTATTACTAAGACCATTCTGTCCTTTTCTTAGTGACACGGTGTGGATATTTATCTGTAAAGAGCAGAACTCTTACTCAATCAAACTATTAGATTGTCTAAAAGGCTAAACCCAGCATCCATGTAGACTAGACAGAGCGGTCAGCTGGTTCTACGTTTCTTGAAGAGTTGCACTCTTTGCATAGTGAGTTTCTTGCTTCTGGAGGAAGGCTTCTAATCCCAAAGTGCAGAACAACAACAAAAAAAACCCCCCTTTGTTCCAGCAGCCATCACTCGGATGACGAAATCGTAATTTTGCTCCTACATGATACTGTGTGAACTCTGTTTTATTGTTTTTTATTATCTCTTCAATATGGTGTAATATGCTTATCTGTTGTCTGTCTGCTTGTTTTGAAAATGTGCACGTGGGGATGGATGAGTCACTTACTGCAGACCAAATCTACGTACAGGTACAAATAAGGTAACCTGAAAGGCGTCAAGTTCAAAATGATAAAAAAAAAACTTAAAAAGCTATCTACCCATTATATTACAGTAGCTGGAACCTGCAACATTTTTGTTGTCTGGTTAAATAAATTACTTAAATAATTAAGCTTTAAATTAAAAAAAAAAAAAGGTTGCCAATTGGAAGTTTTTTAAATGTGTTAATCAGTAAAACCAAGATGACCACGTCAGGAGTGTCTGTGAAAGAGCAGGTGAAGAAGCAGTTCAATGAAGATGGGAGACAAAGGAAATGTTTCTGTAAGGTTTACTGAGTCGAGAAAGACTGCTGCACACAGAGCTGAAATAAATAAATGAAATAATTTTATCATAATAATTATAGTAACCATCATAGTAAGACTGCTTATTTAGGGTTTCTGTCTTCTTTTATATATATAATATATATATATAGAACTTTCAATAAATTGTTCCCTTTAATATTTTTTTCTCCTGTGTTTATGCATGAGACTTTGGTTTGTTCCACTGAATGTCCTGGTAGCAGCACTGTGTATCCACGGTATCGCACAGGAGCATCATCCCCTGGGTCGTTTCTATAGCGATGCTAAAAGAAAAGGCACCCTCCCCGGCGGGCTCGTCCCTGCACTCATCACCCTCTGCACCTAAAGGCTGAGGATGTCGTGTCCTGGGTGGGGTGGGAGGGAGGGGGCAGGGAGGGCACGGGGTGGATTCATAAAGAAGGTTGTTTCCAGTTGTCTTTGGTCAGTTGTTAGTTTGGTTTGCTGTGATTTTGTTGGCTGTTTTTGGTGTAGTTTGATTTTTTTTTTTTATACATTCCAGTTCCTAAAGCTTCAGTCCCTGCGGTGAGTTGTCACAGGTTCATACAAGGGACTGCTTGGTCCCTTTCCAGAGTCCCCCGTGATCCAGCTTCACTCATGGTTGTTGCACTCACTCACTGACACACACACGCTCTAACATACATTTTCTCATTGACTTCTTGCAAATATGCAATTATTCCGTAAGTCACTCACTCAAACATTCCCTCAATCATTTCATCACTCATCCTGCCATTCACCCAATATCCTCAAAGGATCCCACTAATTTATCAGTGAGACAAATAAGTGCGACACATGTCAACAGTCCATTACAGGTACATTTGATCTGAGCAGATCACTATATCCCTTTTGTCCATTCCACCATTTTCATGTCTTTTCCTTCATTCTTTCCCTTTATCTGCAGGCTAAGCACCCACTCTCTTGTTCAGTCACTCTTTCCCACCCTTGTCCACTTTGTATGGTCCAGTTGTAATCCCACACTTGACATTGTCCAGCTGGTCCAGAACTGGAGACACAAAGGCCTTGTGGTTTTTGTGGTTTTGGAATACAGGCCTTTATAGACCCTAGGACTCTGGCTGCCCTTCATGTTCTCTGTCAGTGTATCTGGACAATGAAGGGAAGCAGACCAGGTCCAAAGAGCTTCCAGCATTGGACCAATTATTGGTCCAGTTGGTCCAGTTAGGGAACTAAAACTGAGAGGAATGATCATTAACTAGGCAGGCTGTAGTGGCAAATTAGGTGTAGAGCTAAACCCCAGGAATGATTCATTAATATTCTGGTCAATGTTTATCCCAACAAAGGGATGTGTTCAGTCATGTGTGACAGAAGGAATGAAAGGGTTAGCTATTGGCAGGCTCAGGTCAAGGCTTTGGATGACAAGACAGTGGGTGCTAGAGTTAACCACAACTAGCGGGGCCCAGTAGCGCGCACCCTCTTGCCCCGCTTGCTGACGGTGGTGAAGCGAAAGGGAGTGGTGAGGTCAGGCTGCTCTCCAGGTGGGAAGCGTTTCATGAAGTGTACATCCTGCTGGTTGGGGAGTGTGTGGGGGCCACGGCGAGGACGCCCTCTTTTAGTAAAGCCAACATACCAGCCTGTGTAGCGCGCTGACATCAGAGCTGTGTAGTGGTTTTCTAGAACCTTCTCCACAAAGACGCAGTCTGCACTTCTGTTACTGGCCTTCTGAGAGAGCAGAGTAACCATGGGTATATACAGGGAGAGAGAAGGAGATACACACAAAGAAAAGTGCTGGTCAGAAACAAGTAAGAAGGTATTCTGGATTTACATGTTTCTACAAGAAGTCTCACCTTTCCTACCAGCTTCCCACGGCGGTTCATGCACAGGTAGAAATTGGTTTCTTTGCCTCTGATTCTCACCTGGCTACCAAAGGTATCTGCCTCCACTACGAGCTGGGCTTGTGAAGGGACATACAAAGGGACAGACAGACATTAGAGCCATAGGTATTGTGGACGCATTATTTAGGACTGTGTATCAGCCTAGCTAAGAGCAACATTCAAACTGACACTGACAGACCTGCCACCAAGCACCACAGATTACTGGCCACCATTAAATCTAAACCAGCCCTTTAAACTAGATAAGGCATTCAAACTGAATCACAGTTTTAGGATTCATAGTTGCTATTAAACACACTGATAAATCACTGACAGATGTAAATGTCTCTAGCTGGACAGATGGTTGTCAGATAAGGTTGGTCACATACATGGATGTGAGGCCGCTGACCACAAATGGGTCTTGTAAAAAAGATAAGAGTCAAGAGTAGATGGAGCACCGTGAGCAGAGAGCAATGGGAAAACACTCAGACTGAATGTCTGTGATATTGTTGTTTTAAGGTGCGTGCATGTGCTCTTCTGCCTGTATGTGTGTGTGTGTGTGCAGGTGCATGTGTGTTTATCCTTCATCCTTCCAGGCAACATCGCTTCACTAACTACACATCTTTAAAGAGCGTTTGTGCTTGTTTAAAAATAAAATCCCTAAAACGGTTCCTACATGACCTTAGTCAACAAAGGGGTCAAGAGAAATCAATACCTCCCTCCCTCTTGCCCCCTTCGCCTCTCTTCCCCCAACTCTCTTCTCATCTCCCTTCTGTTCTTTCACTTAATGTTTAGACTTTCATGCACTTGCTTTATATCTTCTCTCTGCACTTGGTTCCCATGTGTAATACCTTTATGCCGTAGTTGGTCAGTTTTAGGGGGATTTTCTGTTTTTCAGGCAGTATTTGTCAAAAAAAACCAAAAACAAAACAAAACAAAAAAACAAAACAAAACAAAAAACAACCAACCAGCCAAAAACAAACAAAAAAACTTACTACCTACTGTCTCCTGCATCTGCGGTCCAATCCCTAGCTTCAATAGTGTGTTTGCAATCTGTCATGCTTATTAATGGAAAGGATGTGCTGCTGAACCACATGCAGTAATGTGAACTCCAGTTTTATGGCTTGGCTTTCTTCTTCCCATTGATTCAGTGTGGTTTAAGAATGGGTTAGCCATCATTACAGACAGAGGAGGAAGTGGGGGATGGAGAGGGACAGTGTTAGGATGGATGGATTGGGGTGGGTGGTGGTGGTGGTGGTGGTGGGGGGCTGCTGTTTTAAATCCAGAAGAGATAACAGTGAGGATGCAAAATCAATGGAGGGATCGATGAAGGAGATGAGTTTCTAACACTCGGTCTGTCACTCTACCTGCTGGGCTTTTCCGTCTAACTCACACTTTATTTCACACAGCAACCCTCTCTCCCTCTCCCTCGCCCTTCTCTCTCCCCCCCTCTCTCTCTCCCTCTTTTCCCTCTCTCTAACTTTCTTGTTCTCTCTAGTGAATCATTGAGTCAGCAGCCAGTCGATGAGGTCTTTGTACTCCCAAGACAAGCTCCACTGCCCCTCTTCCAAAGCCTGGGGAGATGTGTGTGTGCTTTTGTGAGTGTGCCTGCACAGTTGCATTCTGTCTCCATTCATGCATACACTTGGTCAACCTTTAAGTCTTTGTACTTGCAGCCGTTAGATAGTGTGAGCGTGCATATGTGCAAGTGAGCATCTTTCCCAGTGTGCATTCACACATATAACATTAAAGCTCGTCTGGTGTACACTGTGGCAATGTCTTTGTGTGTGCGTGTGTGTGTATTACCATATTTGTCTCCATCTTCCCCTCGGGCACTGATTCTGCGTCCCAGCACCTGGACATGTTTGCCGCTGGTTCGGCTGTAGAGCTGGTATACTCGGTGGTGTCGCCGACTCATAGTGTCTCGCACCTGTGTCTGGTTCTCCACATGCACACTGAAGTTGACTCCATCCATACCAAGTACCTGCTGGAACACCCAAACCCACCCATGAATAAAGATTAATATGCAGCATTTATGCCACACAATCACTCTTTGTCATGCCGGCTGTCTCTCACCTGCAATGGATTGCACATTACCAGCAACATCTGGATACATCTGAAATAATATAAAACAGATGAGCTTAGAAGAATGTAAGCAACATTGAATGCTCGAAGAGTCAGGCATGACACCATCATTTCCATCTCTTTCTTCTCTGCCATTCTTTCTGTTCAACATCTCATTTCCTTATTGGGTCATTACTCACAGTGCTGGGTGTGCTGCTGGCACAGCAACTTGACATACAGACAGGCAGATGTCCAAGGATCAGCAGACAGACAACACCCAGAGCAGTATTTATTGTAACGCTACCAGTCTTTTGCCGAACATAATTTCTGACCTGTCTGTGACTTTTGCAACACCAAAATCTGGCCTGCAAATGACCTGATTGGAGCGTAGCAAAAAATGGCAAACATGCCAAGACAACTAGAACATGTTTTGGTTTGGACATCTAAGGGAGTGGGCTGGCATATTTGGCTGCTCTGTGTATGTAGACAGCTGAGTTGGACTACAGGTGTACACTCTACTGTGATGTGGCTTTTGAGAGCCATGGACTGTGGTTAAATTTAGAAATGAATAAATGAGAGCAAGAGCTACCAAAACACGTGGAAAGATAAGTTATGACGGACTCAACTGGCAGTGATGCAGCAGGCAGAATTAACATGTAGAAGTATGCTTTTGTTTATTATTTCTTATTAGTTATCCCTCTTGCTAAACTTTTGGTGATGTTTTGGTTTAAACACTTGGTTACAGTTACAATTATAATTCTTCTCACTTCATCACATTGCTTAATTGAAGACTAGACCTTGACCTTGCATGTATTGAATATTATTTACAGCCTTAGAAAGGGAGGGATTGTGTTGCGCAAAGTCTACTTTGGCAGTCCTTGAACTGCTGTAAATTAGTGGCTGCAGATTTGATGAAGTTCAGAACCAAGTGTGTGGGCTGAAAAGCAATTCTACGAATTTTGTCTTTCCCCACCTCGTCTTATGCTATCTCTCTGCATGCCTCTTCTCTCTTTCTCTTACTTTCTCCCCTCACTGTCTTTCTTCAAACTTATCTCTCATTTCTTGGTTTCTCTTCTCACTCTACCTATTCCTATCCTTGCCTGCCTCCTATCTTCCTTTATGTTTAGGGTTAGCAAGGTTCCTCCTCCACACTGTCATGGGCATGCACACAGATGTGCAGATGTGTGCATGGTGTATGTGTGTGTGTACAGAAGAAGCAGGCAGCTGACAGCTGGGCCAAAGCAAAAGGCATCCACTCTGCTGAGAAAGGGAGAGAGCAAGGAGATGAGAGAGAGAGGTACAAGAAGGCAGATGAAGAGAGCAGGAGAGAGGAAGGTGGACAGAGAATGAATAAAAGAGACAAAGCCAAAGAAGGCTGACAGAGAATAAAAGAGGTGGGAGATAAAATCAGAAAGAACGGGCAGATGTACAAATGTGAGGTGGAGAAGACACGCTGAACCCCCCCCCCACAAGGTCATGCATCTCAAAATGAGAGACAGACGTGTAACCACAGTGCAGACTCATGTGAGAAGTAGACAAAAAGATAAATAATAGGAAATAAGAGAGGTGTTCAGCTCATGCACATGGTAATGCATCACTGCCTCCTGCCACACGCACATGTATATACATAACACCATCACAACCCTGTTGTTTCCTTTCTCTTTTCCGTCTTTTCTCAACATTGCCTTGCGTTGGCTTCTGAGTCATTCTAATGGATGCAGACATCCTGGGAAATGCAGTAGAACATTGGCCCTCACATTTTGCCTGCGCAGGCGAAAAACCTGAGAGCCTGTGCATTGTGAGGACTCTCAGCTGTTAAAACACCAAGGCAGCACTGCTGCCGAGGACACTGTAGGAAAAGTGCCTCAGCACTGGATTCTCCCGCTCCCACAAAAACCACAGACACTCCATATTATGCCAGCCACAGAGAGAAAAAGAAGCAGAGAGGAAAGAGGGAGACAGGATCGGCCAGGAGTGGGGGAGGGATGAGAAAAGGAGAGAATAGGAGAGTGTGGAGTAAAAATTGGGGAGAGTAAAGACAGAAGGCGTTATGGAGAGAGGGAAAGCCCGGTGCACCTTGGCCAGTTGCCAAAGCAAGCAATGATCTGACATCATAAACCTGCGTCCCAGCAGATCTATCATATGGAGGCTGTGGTTAGACAAGCAGGCCTCAACATCGAGGACTGGGCACCAGCGTGGAGTGAGAGTGGTCAAACTGGTGGGACTTAGCACAGAGCAGCGGTTTCAGCTGTGTGTAACAGTGGTTAACGTGGTAGGCCAACACTGGAGCAGTGGGCTTCAGCACCGTGCAAAGAGTTTCAGATGTTCTGCGGCAGGCCTTAGTCAAGAATACTGATTCAGCTAATGGGTGTGTGAGTGGTATTAGCAGTATCTGGGCTTAGAGTGCAGCAATAGCAAGAACACCAGAGGGCCCAGACATTGTTCTGTGGCTTTAGGAGAAGCGCAGTAACAGGTTGTTGTGGTTAAAGGCCCTTGGCTTTTCTCACTGGCTGAAGAATTATGATGAAGTTGGTTAAACAGCATGTGGAAGAAGAAATGGAGCTGTGGTAAAAATGATAGGTGAGACAGAGATGAGTGGAGAGATGATTGGCTCACGGAGACCTAAACTAAAACCAGTAGACTAAACAGTGAGACTGCTCATCTTCAGACACTGCCAGGGGCGCCATCATTCATCAGTTATTAATTCATACTTTTTTTTTTTAATCTGAGCAAGTATCTATGTAAAAAGTGTTATAGGCAAAACAACAAGACAGATGTAGGTAGTTTGAGGGGTAGGTGGAGAGAGGGTGAAGGAGACACACAAAGAGAAAGAGAATCAGGAAGACACCAACAGCAGCAGCACACACCCTGTCCAGGTTTTGCTAGGAATGAGAAGTATCTGGAGATGACTGCCATCTGGGAGAACATAGCCGACACAAAGAAAGAAAAATAAATCCCTTGGCTTTTAACAAGACACACCTCCAATGGGCAAACGCAAGCCGCCTGAGCCCATACCCTCCTCCCTTAGATTTCCTCCTGGCACTTTATCATTTTCCTATCCCACTAGATAAAGCTTGTGTTATTTGACTCAACTTCTGAAATATTTTCAGTAGGAAAAAAACATTTTCTTGTAGATGAGAAATGATCTTTTCTAAGCTAGCCTCACCATCCCTGAAGTAAGCGCAGATGGTGATGGAGATTTTTATGACAGGTTTTATGAGTAACACGGCCCTGACTTTGACCCAGTGACCCTGAACTGTCAGCCTATCAAAACATGGCATATTTTCTATGGGGACTGATTAGGAGTGATGTAATCGCTAGACACTTCAACCTTCCTCTCCATCGTCTTCATCTGAAGCAAAGCCTATCCAGAAACTAGTTTAAACTACTGAAACGAATATAGAACCTGAGGAGTGAAACAAGAATATTTTATGATAAAGTGATATAAGTAACTTACAAGACGGTCAGCGTGGAAAGAAGGGACCACATTGCTTCCCCCCTCCACTATGGAACTTGTCCCAGAGACAGTCTCCTCGCTCGGTCTGAGCCAGTCCGACAGAGTGGCTCAGAGCCCCCCTCTGTGTTTTGAATCCGGTGGATGTTATGCAGAGTCAAAGAGTGAGCGGGCACTCCCGTTGGCATCGGCGGCGTTGTGCCCTGGTTGCCCCGGCGCAAGTAAACGTGCGGGCACGGGCAAGTTGGGATGTGAAGCTGGGTTAACTGTGCCACTGTGACCGCCGGGCAACCTCTAACAGCTGTCCAGACAGGGGGAGGAACGGATGGGCGGGGGAGCAAAGGGTTAGGATTTTAAACGCGGGCTGCGCGTACCCGATACGGAGAGGAACAGGTGAAAGCGCGCTCACGCGTTACAGATAGCCAATTCCAATCGACCCTGTTGACCCTCACAGTGATGCTTGGCCGAGTGAACAGATGCGGAGCGTGCGTAATCTTTTGTGTAATCCAACGGGCTCCTGGACTCCAAAATGAGTTATGTAGTTGTTGAGATGAGAAAGCGCTCTTTGCCACCCCACAGACGGAAGCAGGTTTAGTCCCAGAAGAGCAGGGTCAGATGCTGTTGAAGGTGGGGTACCTGGGCGTGCTGGTGGAGCAAACTGCGACCTGGAGAAGGTTGCTCTGCGGGCGCAGCGTAATGCAAGGTGGGCACAATCATGTCTGCACCCCCACGCTGACTCAACTGGTCTGTGGCTCAGGTGACACCGACCAACAGTGTTTGACAAAGTGGGTGACAAGGTCCCGGAGCGGTCCAGCTCAGAGGGGTATATGGAGAGTGCTGAATGAGAATGGGAGGGGAAAGTAAAGGGGAAAGAAAGATGAGGGAGGGAGGGGTGGCTGGAGATGATGGGAACAGCTGTGACTGGGTGGCGGACTCAGCCACCCGCGACACAGCGAGGAAATGACAGCCGCACTTTGCACCTGATTTTCCGGACTTCCCCGCTTTCCTCAGCCGCTGGTTACCGCCTGGCTGCAGTAGTCCTCCCTGCGCCCTCTCGACACAATACCTGCCAAAGCACAGCACGATGACATCACCTCCAAAATGTTTGAAGGGGGAAAATGCAATCCGATCTTTTTATTTATTTATTTATTTTTTCAAACGCAGAAAGTTTAAGCAGTTTCTCTGAAGGGGGGAAAACACCAAAGTCTCCTCGTTCCGAGAAAAACCAACTCCGCGGTGGAGGAGAGGAGTCGAGTTCACCACTTTCAGAAGAAATAAAAGTTAAAGCGAGCCCACAGGAAACATGTTTACGCAAAACCTCACTGACAGATCGACTCCCAGTGCAAAACCTGCACAGCTCCTCTTTTCCATATATCTGTCTCCCTGTTTCATTCAGTCACCAGAGGGGGAAACTAAAGAGTGAACGCAAAAAAGAATCCAGCCCGGCGCTTTTATCAACTTCACTGGTATTATGTAGATTCTTCTCTCTTTCAAAAATTCCAATGTTTCGTTTCATTTTAAAAAAAGCTCTTCTTGAGGGGGCTGCACAGGAGAGGCGCGTCGGCAGGCACAGACCTCACTCCAAGAAAAACCAGAACAAGATTTTAACTGACGCGGATCAATCCTCCCTCCCTCCCACCTCTCTCTCTCTCTCTCTCTCTCTCTCTCTCTCTCCCCCTCTCTCCCCCTCTCTCTTCTTCACACACGCGGGCGCGCGCACACACTTATTGGATCAAAACGGGATTAGTCGCTATGCCCTGCCGACCAAACTTACACTGCAAAAATACCCATTTTAACAAGTGTTCCGTTCCATGTGAAAACATCTGGTAATGAGGTGAGATAATTTCACTTGTTTACAATGCAAACCGTCTTGTTTTAATAATTTTTTCGAATCAGGCACTTTTCCTTCTTATTTTCTCTGCATTTACTCTGCCTTGTTTCGGCTAATATTTGTTTGTGGCAATTCTTGAAACAAGTCAAATGCATTGGAAACAATTAGAATGATGTCATGGTACCGGGAGTAATGCACTTTCCAGAAGAAAAAAAAAGTCAATTTCAGAACAAATGGACTTGTGAAAATTGTCTCTGGCCAAAAATAAAGTAACAAGAAAGCATTAAATAAATTCTCATAACACAAACACCTGCCTTATCCAGGCGAACAAATCTCTGAGCACCAAGCGGACTTCTTGCCCTCCATTATCTCTCCAAAAGATAACATCACCCCCGCAGCCTCAGTGGCCCCGGATTTTGGATAAAGGGTGGAAGGTGGAGGGCAGTGCTCGCTCTCCCTCTTTTATTCTCGCTCAAACACGCGCACACACCCTTCAGAGTCGCAGAGCTTTCAAGTGATGTATTTTGACTCCCCATTTCATAACTTTTAAGTTAAACCTTAAGAAGGAAAAATGAAACGGAGAATGAGAGACAGTCGGGAGGGCGGTATGTAAGCACGGACACGGATCCAAAACGAACATTTCTCAGGGATTTCGGCAGCAACGCCCGCTCTGCGCTCCCAAAACTCCCTCTTACCGCCGCACAACCGCAGACGGTCAGCCAAGCCAACACAACACTCCTGCCATACCTTTCACTCACACACACGCGCGCACACATACACACTCACAGGGAAATAATAGAGAGACAGAGTAAATTTATCTGTGTGTGTGTGTGTGTGTAACAGAGGTTGGTGGGTGTTGGCTTTATACATCAGGGACAGTTATCTTGGCTCCAAAAGCAGGCTTATTCTTTTCAACATTGTAGGCTACTTTCAAATCACACACACATGCAGAGACTTCTGCAACTGGACAAAGTTGAGCTGGGCTGGGTAGGGGTTGACTGTGGTTGAATGCCTTTCCAGTCATGCTCCATAGACAAGCCTCTGGCCTTCTTTCCTACTACTGGCACTCTCTGTCTTTGCACCTGTGTCTGGGCTCTTTTTCACCACTCACCACAATGCTGCAAGGGACACAAGTGTAAATGTTGTGGAGAGGGATTTGAACCACATTTTGGTGATGAGGTATGGGCCCGTCTGGTACTCTAAAGCTCAGATGGAAGGGTTCAGAACAGGAGGTATAGCACATCTTGAAGTAAGAAAAAGTAGGCAGAATAACTCAGGTCTATTCATATACTGTATAAAAAAAAGCCTGACAGTAGTAGGCTTTTGGCTTAACAGTAGAAGTAGATTTGTATGTAATAGATTTTCCAAAAGGATCTCATTATGAAATTAAATTTGTGCTACACAAAGGGTCTTTTGGGAAATAAGCACTAATATATCTGAGGTCCGCAAAATGAACTGAGGCTGAACAGCAGGAAGAAAACAAAAGATACTGTAGGCCCACTCACTATAAGGCAAATCTGTGGTATGTTACCCAGTTTTCCCACTCTCATTTTTCTGATTGAGTGTATAGATTTGATACCATCACTCACCTGACACTGGGAAGTTGTCAGTTTCCCTCTCCGGTTGGGGATCAAGGGAGTCCAGGCTCCCAAACTTTAGACCTTTCTCTCTTTTGTCATCACAAATGATGATATTCTAGGACAATTTTAGTTATTACTCAAATAACCTTTTAAGACTGGCTTTTGGCATCACCCAGAACCTTGCATTGTCTTAATTTCACTTGATTTTTATTTGCATTGTGTTTTATGCAACAGGCTTTAACCTACTTTGATACTGTTAGGGCCTTCCTGCACTGTTAGGTGCTTTAAGAAAAATAATAATGCTATTCTTCATGATGAGCAATTATATAGACACATGCTACTTCTGCTTAGCATTGAAAAAAAAAACTTTTATATGCAGTAACTTTAAAATAACAAAGTTAAAGAAAACCTCACATGAAGCCACCCAGACTTTTTTCTTTGCTCCTCTCTCCTTCTGTCATCTCTCTTTTGCCCATTCATTTTCTGTCTGCCCTATCTGTCTCTTTAATCTCCCTGGCTGTTTTTTATCTGCTCGCTCTGTCCCTCTGTTTGCAGCCAGCATATTGATTGCCCATGTCTTTGCCTCTGCTGCTCCTGCTTATTGATCCTTAACTAAGACACACACACACGCAAACTTGTATGCACAAGTGTCCTCGGACACATGAATGTACCCTTCCTATTTGCCCATAGCCAAAACTCATCTTACTTCCACTCTGCCTAGCTTTGCCACACATACGATTCGTACATGTACATGTGCATGTGCTCCCATGTGCATAAACACAACCAAAGCCGCACTCACCAGGACACCAGATATTTTTTGCATATACCCTCTGTTGTATTGAATAGACTTGGCATTGATGGACGTTATGCCTTTGTGCTGCTCTCGTGACTCATTAAAGTGAATGAGACCCGTGTGTGTGTGTTTGTGTTGGTGTGAGTCTGGGGCCCTGTAGCTGCTGTAGGTCTGGGCCCAGCTCTCTCTTCGTATTTCTCTCTTTCTCTTTGACTGGGCCTGCAGGCTTCTTCCAGGGAGGCTGGTCAATATGGCCATTCTGTCAAGCAATTAACATCGATCAGCGCTCGTCAATACCGTCAGCACCCAGACAAAGACCCAGGGTGCATTGCGTGCGCTCGCCCTTTCTCTATCACAGTCCAACAAATCCCCAAACAGCACTCTCATTATATGAGGGCATTCTGGCCTGACCCCAAGGTCATCATGCAGGATTCAATGTTATGGGTGACTGGAGTACAACCTAATTCAGAGCTAAGAGTGTTCTGAGCTGCAGGCCAGTTGTTGACTCATTACTGCAGTTGTGCATGCATGTGATAGGTGTAGAGAAGGAGTCAAAGGGTTTGGTTTAGATATAGGCAAAGACAAGTTGGCAGGCATGGAATATTGCCCCCCTGCTGTTTATTCTAAAGCGTTAGACATTTTGAAAACTTTGAACAGTATAAATGCAATCCATCATTCGGGTGACATACTGTGCAGACTTAGAATTTTCAGATGTGTCAAGTGCAGTGGATTGTGTCCAATTAACTTTGTCTATAAGATACAGACTGTATATGTTAGCATGTGAAGAGGGATCAGGCCTGTGTGTATGTGGGATCTCTTAAGGGAGAAGAAGGCTTGTGGCTTTGATTAATACCTGCAGACATGGACCCTAAACTTCACATCAGATGTTGAGATGTCAGCCTAACATTGGTTTCTGGTACAGATATCCTTACTCTGTTAATCATGGGCCAAGTTTAAACTGTTCCCCAATGTGTAAATGTATGAGACACTTAATAAAGGCCCTTTGATGACAGGGGGCCCATGCAAAGTCAAGGAATGTGTACAGTGTGCCGGGCTTTGAAATGAGAACCTGTTCGCCACTTGTCCGCATATGCAAGATGAGAGAATCGACAGCTGCAACCAACTAAGAGCAGGAATTAATTAGTGGAGAGCAATAGCGAGCCATGGTTGAGATGAAGAGAAGAGCAAAATATTGTTTTTATTAGCAGCGATGTTGGTGGTGCACAGCCTGCTCCCTTCTCTCGCTTAGTAAGATTAATCCAGTGAATATGAACATTTACTCTGCGCCATCTCGGAATCCATTGCAGCTGTTGTCTCTATACATAGCCCAGCTGAGGCACTGGAATAACTTTACTTTGACACTTTCAAGTTGGAGGGTTTGATGCTGCTTTGGACTTGTGTCAGGATAATTATTCATGCAATATATCTTGTCATTGTTAAGCCAAGTCCCATTTTTGCAGAATGATTTATGCCCAGGTAGTCAAGTTTCTCAGGCAGCACCTGCATTCTGGACTTAAGTACAACTTTAATTATTTATTTATTTATTTATTTATTTATTTATTATTATTATTATTATTATTTTGAGCAAGGTTTACTAAAGTACTTAATAATACAAAACATCTGTACCTTGATTAACAAAGAGGCTAACACTGCCTTTACACTATATCCAAAAACATATTAAATCCAGCAGCAGGACTGTCTCATCTTTGCCTCTGTGCCATCTGGCAAGACCACTTGTTGAAGTTTGGATATTTTGCATTGATGAAGTGGTATGTAAAAAAACCCATGAAGACATCAAACTTGGAAGGCGCCATCTTTATGCACCTGGATCATATATCAATATCATAAGGAACTCCTGACAGAACCTCATAACGGGGGCCAACTACTCAGAAAAGTTTGACCATCCCAACAAAATTAAACTGGAGACTGAAATGAACGTCATCAATGATAAGGAACAGCTGAACATTTGATGTTAACTGTGTGATAGAGATGTACAGCAGGAGTGGCACTGTGCGCTGTGACACAGCTGAGGCTGTTTTGTCTGCTCTGTGAGGATGTACAAGTTAATTGCTTTTGACCAATGAGGTTGTACATAAATATGCGACTGGGTGGATGTTTGTTTAATTATGGTCCTTGTGGTTGTGTGTGTTTGGTTGAGGGAGTGTGCCATGACCCTCAGTTACAGACTGTACACAGCTGAGTGTGTGGGGTTTGTGGCTATAGTGTGAATGGTTACTGGTTATATGAAAAGATTGTGTCAACAAGTCTTGTATGCACAAAGTTGTATGTCTCATGGCTGAAGTGTGTGTAAGAGAGAATGCTTCCCATTCGCTGTGATGTGAATTGCAGCTGTGGTTTGTGTTGGACGCTGATCTGGTGTGTTGTTTTTTTTTCTTCCCGTTTCATGTTCAGATGCTCAGTGATGGAATCCATGAGCATGGTAACCTTCACTCCTGTCATCTTTTTCTGTTCATGTCTTCCACACTCCTCCCTTTTCTCTTCCTCCCCCTCATTTTCACTAAGTGCCCTTTACTCTTCCTTTCTCCTCTGCTCTGCTCTCCTTTGTTCTGCTTCAGCTCCTGCTCAGTGGGTCCATTTCTCCCATTCTGTTTTTTCCCTTTTCCCTGCCCCTTTAGCCTTGCCACTGGGCAGAGGAGGAACTGTAATGTTTATGAAACCCTTTAATGTGCTATGTAATTACCCTGGCAACACCTCCCATCATTACTCATGCCAATAAAGCACCTCCAAATTGACATGTCAGAGTCGGAGAGAAGAGAGAGGGGGGCATAGCACACACTTTCCATCATTTGCCCTCTTTCTCTGTTTCTTTCTACTTTTCTTGTCTTTCCGTAGTCTCCATTTGTACATCTTTGTTTTGTCATCTCTTTCATTCTTTCCATCCACAGCTCCTTCCTCTCTGTCTGCATCCCCTTCACTCTGGCTATCTGTGACTTCTTCCAGATGCCCAGGTGGTGGGCAATTACAGCACAACTCCTTTTGGAATAATAATAATAAAAAAAGAAAAAAAAATCTTAAACTTCCTCTACTGAGCCTGTTTTAGGAAGATGCCTCTGCGTATTGGAAACAGAGTGAATGGGCAAGAAGGAGAGGAAGAGGAGAGAGCAAATTATAAAAAATAACACTTACTGTAGGAGTGTAAATGAGGATGCATAAAACAGGCAGGCAGCTGCAGAAGTAGGCATGAATGATGCATTCCAGAAACTAATTGTTGTGAGTAATGCAGAAATGTTTGTTTATGCTAAAAACTTCCATATGCAATTAACACATAGTCTTACAGCAGTCCCTCCCTTTCCAGGGCACCCACCCATACTAGTCCTCCGGTCACTATACCTCCCACTTAGACAGCTGAGGCCCTGGATTTCTTGTGTTAGCATTTATGCTAAAACCCCAAGCTTTTCCCTAACTTTAATCTGAAAATTAAAGCTCCCTTTAAACTCTTACTATAATACCCTTTGCACACCTGCTTTTTATTATTGGCTGTAGCCGCTTATTCTTCCTCTGTCCTGGCAAAATCATCATTTGTAAGACAAATATTATAACAAATTAAACAGCAAAACAATGGGTGGGTGTCTGCCTGACGTCAGCCTGCATTTCATTAGCAATCGCTAGGCTAACACATTCCATATGGAGGAGCCTGCAGGGTAGCCCCCTGCTGCCCAGACCCAGCCCAGCCCAGCCCAGCATGGCCCAGCTCAACTCGGTTGCCACAGTCTGCCCCCACCCTCATTCTCAGGCCGCCCCCAGTTTGGACCCCATCCGGGCCCCCGCCATTATGTCATCTTTAATTTGGACTTGTCACACATCACCTGACACCTACCCCCGTCATGCTGTAACCTTTTGTCCCGTTAGAGCGAAAAAGCACTCCGGAGGATTTCTCCCCTCTCCTTTTCTCTCCCACTTTGCCTGTTGTTTTATTCTCTCTTTTCTTCTCATTTTTCCTCTTTCTCTCACGCTCTCTCCCCTCACTCACACTCTCTCTGCTGCTTCTGTCACTTTCTCCCAGTCCCTCCTCATCTTTTCACTCCATTTAGGCCCACCTGCCTTTCACCATTCAGACATAGGTTTGATGTATGCGCATGTGTGTGTTAGAATCAGCGGAAACAACCAAGAAAAACTGAGACAGGATTTTGATGACACCTTGGCTCTCTCAACCATAGCCCTTTTTCCTAGACCCCCAACAAATGAGCTGAATGACGGTGATATATGGGAAGTGACAGTCACAGGGAAGGGAAAGTGTTCTGGAGAGAGCTAAATTATAGAGCATGACAGGATTCTGGAGTGAGACGAGTGTGTTGGACAGAGTATGGACTTCTGGAGAGCGGCAGGGCTGTGGAGCTGTCTCCTGTGATGGAAACATGGAATGTGATGGATCTCTGGAATTTGCTTGAGGAAGAACAATAGAGAAAAAATTAAAAGAAACATGCAGATAAAGAAGAGATCCATGACAATACGCAGGAGTTTATGTGTTCAGTGTGTTCTGAAACAAAGCTATGTTTAGAGTTTGTCATCTTAGGTGCACACATACTTAAACATACTGACCATTGCCTGAATGTGTATGTGTAACCATGCATGCTCTTTATGGCCCAAGTGCACTAGCTTTGCCTTGCACACACCCATGTGACTTGCTGGGTGTCTCTGGTAGCCATCCCTCATCACTGCTCTTTTCCCTCAGGTTTCTGTTGTTGGCTTAAATCTCCTGTTCTGCTATGCTGCTGTATTCTTTGTGTTAAGCTCTATTCTATTCTATTCTATTCTATTCTATTCTATTCTATTCTATTCTATTCTATTGCTTAAAGTATACTTTGTTATAAATATTTTATTATCTTTGACTGGTTTAAAATGCCAAGTAGGACTGATTTAGGATTAAACTGCAGTCACAATAAACTGAGTTTTTAAAGCTCTATTTTTCTATCATTAGCCATGGGTCTAATTTGCTTCTGTAATAAAGGATGAATGAATCAAGTAGTGACAGCTGGTAGACAACCATTAGGTTAAATTATTCTCTTCAGCTGAATAGCCTGTATTCATCTGAGTTGGAGGAAAATCATTTTTATTATGAAGGAACTATTTTGGACCCTAATGATCCTGTGAGAACTGAGCTGACCCAAGTGAAAGGAAACTTCAGAGGCTATAAATACCCAAACAGCTACATATTGGATAAAATACTGAAAATGGAAAGCAACAGAGAAACTCGTAATAAACACAATTTGACTTGACTTGTTGTTTTGATATAAATTCTTAGGCTGGTTATCAACCAAAGCCAAGAAAACATTCCCACACAGCCATCAAATGCTAAAGAAAACTAACAAATAGATGCTTTCATATAAACCCTGAGGTTCATAGTATGAAAATGGGCTTTATAGTTATGAGATCACAACCTGATGAACACCTTTGGGAGGCTTTGGTGGACTGGGGTACCTTGTCATTACTGTTTCCAGAAGAAAATAAAAAATGAGAATGTAAGAAACTGTATACAGGCATGTGTAAAAGAAAGTTTTTACAGGACTATGCTTCTTCTTCTTTCAGCTGCTTCTTTTAAGGGTAACCACAGCAGATAATTTGCCTCCATCTCACCCTATCCCTAGCATCCACTTCTGTCACACTAACCTTCTGCATGTCCTCCTTCATTACATCCATGAATCTTCTCTGTGGTCTTACACCTTTCTTCCTGCCTGGGAGCTCCATCTTCATCATTCTTTGCTCAATATATCTACTATCCCTCCTCTGCACATGTCCGATAAGCACACTTAATGATTTAATAGGTTGTAGAAACTTCTTTAGTAGCAATAGCTTGAAATAATAATTTTCTGTTTGACTATATCAGTCTCCCACATCTTTGTGGAAGAGTTTTGACCCATTTGTCTTTACAGCATTGCTTCTGTTCAATGAGGGTTGTAGGCATTTATTTATGCATGGCTCTCTTATGGTCCAACCAAGGCATAACAGTTGAGTTGAAACTTTGGGCCGCTGCAAGACCTTAATTATTTACTTTTTGCTGGTATGCTTGGGGTGACTGTCCTGTTGCATGACCCAATGTCAGCCAAGTGTTTGTGCCTATATGCTGTGATTAAGTTTCTCCAAATGTAGCACAGTGCATTATGGCCACACATCTCCACTTTGGTCTTGATGTACCCAGTGGACATTGTTCCAGAAGTCTTGTGGTTTGTTGAGATGCAACTTTGCAAACCTAATCAATGGTGTCATATGGTTTCAGCAATGTTTTCAGAGAGAAAGGGATTTCTCCTGGCAATCCGTCTAAACAAGCCATTTAACATGCTGAGGCCTGTAGAGTCTGTGATGTATACTAAATAGACAAAAATAATCTTTAAATTCAGATGTTTTCAGTCCCTTTGCCAAAGGTGTATAAAATCAAGCACCAAGACATGCAGTCAGCCTTTTCAAACATTTGTGAAAGAATGAGCGACTCCAAAAAGCTCAGTGAATTTAAGTGTGGTACTACAGTACCACACTTAAATTCATGCCATTGTTGACACCAGTCTGTCTGTGAAATTTCTTCCCTTGTCAGTTCCTTCCATGTCAACTGTAAGTCATCTTATTGCAGAGCGAAAGCATTTATGAACTACAGAAACTCAGCCACAAAATGGCAGACCATGTAAAGTTACAGAGCGGAGGTTGTTCAACACTGAGGCACATATCGAATAAGTTGTCAACGCTCTGCCAACTCAGTAACTGCAGTGCTCCAAACCTCCTCTGGCATGAACATCAGCACAAAAACTGTACCAGGAGCTTCATGGCATGGGTTTCCATTGCTGAACAGCTCCTAAACATGTAATGTGTAAGTGGCCCAATAATTTTGTCTTTATAGTTTAGCTTTTGGGTTTTTTGCAATTTCTCTGAATTTTGCACAGATTTTATGCCTGACATTGGGATGAATTTGCTGGGACATCCACTCCTGGGAATTCAGGTGTGTGTTATTTAAAAAATACTGCTGTGAACAACTTCTAAGCATAGATAGACATGATTACAAACTGGCACAAATAAATGTCACTATAGCAAATTTTTCATTCATGGGGATTCATGGGATCATAGGCTCCAAACTGCTCCCAAATCACTGGACCATATCACAGTGGCTATGTCCACCTTTTGTATACTCTAATGCCGGATTTCCATTAGTATCTACTTAGCACAGGTGGACTCAACTCAGCACGACTCGCCACGGTCCTGTTGTGTTTCCATTGCAATTGAGGACCACCTCGATGTGGGTGGAGTTTGATATAGCAGCGCGGGCAGTAGTCTCTTGACGTAATTTATATGTGGCTCAAAACACAGCACAACAATGAATGAGACAGAGGCAAGCTAACATAGCTAATGCCAGTTTAATATCATCATCATGCATAAGTCCCCCCATACAATGTTTTAATGGATGAAGGCTATCCATTAAAGTATTAAGTATTAAGTATTACCCTATACCGCAGAACATGTCATAATTGACTCAATGTACTTCAAAAGTGCCCTGTTTGCGTACTTCCAGCAACAATTACTGTAATATCCCTATATTGGTTGTGAAGTACAGTTTCTCAGCTTTCAGAAACCTTTTGAATTTTTTGGATAGGACAAACGGTCACATAATTACGGTAATTCAAAGTTCCTTTGATCAGCCGCCTCAGCGCTCAGCGTTAACCAGTTGTTCAGGGCTGTTAAGGGCAGTATAAGGTTATAATATGTATGTTGTGTGCACGTTTCAGGTGGCTCTGTTGTTGCAAAACTACTGCTGCAAACTGTAGGTCTAGGCATTCAACCCATGCTTTGTTTGCCTCCATTTTCTTGCTGTGGGGTTTTAAAAATTGCACGGTTGATTCTGGTGAAGAAGTTGCTCTTATGACTCAACTAGTGACAACACTCCCTGGCCAGTCAGTGGCATGCTGTTCTTCCGTGTCACATTTTCAGATCACCTCAGATCGCTTGGAATCCTGGCTGAATGAGTACTAAAAATGTACCCGGTACCTGGCACCAGGTACTAATGGAAACACCTTCAAATTGTGCCAAGTCGAGTCGAGCCGCGCTGAGTAGATACTAATAGAAACGTGGCTTTAGTGTAAAAAAACAAAAACAAAACAAAAAACTAGTAAATGGACCCAGAACAACTGTTTTCAGTTGACAATTCTAGTATTTGGGCTGCAGTAGATTGAATTGTCTTTTCACATAAAATAAGACAAAGAATATACATTAGTGTGGCATGTGTTGTGTTCTGTCTTACAATTTATTTACTCATATAGATAGTACATGAAGCTTTTCGTTTTTTTTTTCTGCAGTGAAATAAGAGATGTAGCACTGCAGCTCTGTTTCCAACCAATAACTGTCCCATTATGTGAGCTGTACTTTCAGCATACAGCTAAAAATCACAATGCTTGTGTATTCAAAGTAGTGTGACTGGCTTATAAAATGACAGTGGTGGAATGGTAAATACCAGAGTGACAACATCAGACGTTTGTTTAGTGAGTTTGGAGTGTCTGGTTGCACAGTGTGCTCAGTAGCAGAGTGTTTTCAGTGGCTGTGGTCTGTGTGTGTGTGTGTGTGTGTGTGTGTGTGTGTGTGTGTGTGTGTGTGTGTGTGTGTGTGTGTGTGAAAGCATGGTTTGTTTGTATGAGTGCACCTTATAATGAGTGTGTGTGTATGTTTGTTAATCGAGTCAGTAGCTTGTGCATCCAGTAGCATGATGTGTGTGTGTGTGTGTGTGTGTGTGTGTGTGTGTGTGTGTTGGCTCTCTGTGGGGTTGTCGGTTTTTCATGCTGGTTGGAAGTTTATGATCAGTATTTTCCGGCTTGCATGACTTAGCGTGTGAAAATCCATTCACACCCAACACAAACACACACACACACACACACACACACACACACACACACACACACACACACACACACACACACACACACACACACACACTCTGTAATGCTGTGGATCTTGATGATATTCCATGTTGTGTCCGTTACTGTATGGTAGTCTTGGTAGCGGTGCTTTGTGGGGGGAGTCAGTGAGTATGTGTGTGTGTATATGTGTGTGTGTGTGTGTGTGTGTGTGTATGTAACTTTGTGTATTTGTGAGTGCAGCTGCATGTTGGTGTGTGTGGAATGAGTGTAAAAGACATCAGACACCACCGTTAATGGGCTTAATCAATGACAGATGAAATTTTTTTTGTTTTTCTCACCGCAGCACTGTCTGCTCCAATAGAAACAAGGCACAGAATGTGCACAGAGGCTGATGGGGAGGACTGAGGTTGGAAATCTCACTTATACGTTCAGTTGCCATACGTATAAATACAAACACTCACACACATATTCATAAACCCAGAGAGGAAAGTCTCGATTGGCATGAACTTGCTTGTATTTTGTTCTGCCACAGAGTTTACGAACTGCATGAAATATGCATATTACAAATAAACTATGCATAGACTGGTTACTCATATATGTCCACACACACTCACTCACATACACTCACTTGCCAAAGTCTTTTCTGTGCTCCAGCTGGGGACCCAGCTGCAGTGATGTCATTGCTTGCTGCCACTTTGCTGATTGTGACTCTTATTGAAAGCAGAGCAATTTGATTCAGCTTCAAGAACAGTCACAGTGCAAAGGCATGCACATGCATACACACAATGCACCAAAACTAAAATAGATTATGCACGTATGCCTGTGTTGGTTCATACCATCAGCATATTTTGAGTGAGCACACACACGCAGAAACACAAAGTGCCTTAATGTTGGATCGTAGTGGCCACATCACTTTCAAAGCACTTTTCCAAAGTAGACAAACAGACTGAATGCTTAGGAGATGAGATGGAAAGCAGGGTGAGAGGGATGGAAAGCAAAAAAGGTCTGCCCTTGAAGACTTGATTCTGACAAAGAGAGAGAAAGATAAGATGAGAGAGGTGGGAACACAGCATTGACAGTTTGCTTTGAGAGCCAAGATAAGAGAGATGAAGTTATGCAATGAGGGAATGTCTCCTTTGCTTCTCCAAGCCATCCCCAAATACATCCATCTCCTTCACACATGCAAGTTTATGCACATAAACAGCTACCACACTGCACGTAGACAAATAAGATCTCATAAGTGTGTGCAGATTCACGTACGTACAGGCACACACACCAGTTTGCCAGAACTATTTTTTTTATACTATCAAGATTTGATACAAAACATCATTCTCCTCTTAACCTCCTCATCAAACACACACACACACACACACACACCCACACACACACACACACACACACACACACACACACACACACACACACACACACACACACACACACACACACACACACACACAAACGCAAACACATGCATTGACAAAATCAGTTACAAGGATCTCTGAAAGTCCTGCCAGTGTCAAACCTGCAAACATATGCGAACAGGCCTGAACAGTTTCCCCACATTGTGATCCATCTGGAGTTGTCCCAGCACCCCCCCCTTTCCTTTCTGCGCTGGTCTTTGCTCTGTGTCCTCAATGCCAGTGGCACAATTTCAGGTTCTTAACCGTGCATGAGACCTTTCTACCCATTCATGTCCTTTTCGCCCTGTCCCCTTCACCGTCCCCCTTTCGTTGCCACCTCACCCCACCTATCCCCTCCTCCTCTTCCCTTCTGCCTTGTATACACTCGTCTGTTGGCATGTCCTCTGTCTTTCCAACCTTTGAAGGCTTTTCAGGCTGCTAATAAAAGACAGGTCCCCACCACAACAAAAGAGCTCAGCGCTGCCTTTGAATAAACAGTTTATTTCGCTTTTTTTCCCCCTCTCCATCACACTCCCCCAACACTGCCTGCCCTGCACCCTACCCCACCCCTGTGTGTGCTTTTTCACTCTTGGCTAAGGGGGAAATATGTGCACTTGCTATGTTTTTTTTCCATGTGATCACAATGCTCTGGAACAGATTAACAGAAGACGAGTGAGGGAGGGAGAGAGAGATGAAAAAGAACAGAAGAGAAAGACGGAGCAGGTAACTGTGGCAAAGTTGGCCTTTTGAGAAGACAGGCAATTTTTGTCTGTATCTGTCAATCAGCTTGACTATATGTTAAACATTAATGCATATTGGAGCAGATGCTCTCCTCACATCCCAGCATCTTATCTTCGAAGCATTTAAGCACACTTCTACAACCACCTGTAGTCTGCACTCTGAGGTAAACTCCCTAAACCACATTAGGCCTGTGTACACTGGCAACACCTGGCTTTTCCCAGTGGGATTCAAATAAACATCTACTTGAAGAGAGACCTGTTTTGTTGGATAAACTGGAATAACCTAGCTTTGAATCTGAGCGTAATCCACCACATCCAGGAGAATCACGTCAAAGGTAAGTTGACAATTTGTGCTGTTTACATGTGTAGAAATATTTCTCTGGCTAGAAATGACTTGTAAGGCATATTTGAAAAGGCGTATTTTCCCCCAAATGTAAATAAGTTCTCAGTTTGTTGGACCTGGACCGAGTGTGGCCCTGCTAGCTGGAAAGACACTCAGCTACTGAACGGAGCCTCAACAGCTGGGCCAGGAGCAAGCTGGGTAGGACAGAATGCTCATTCCAGCAGACCTGTACAAACATAAATATGATTCAAAATATTTGAACTGCTTGAGGTGAACCTTAATTTGCCTCATCAAGACACTTAAACAACCTCAACATGGCTGAAAATCACTTGGAAGATAAGTTTATTAAGCACTTGTTCTGTGTGTTTTCTGAGCAAATTCACCTACTTTTTTGCCCGGCTTTTTTTTTTCCCTGCTCAATGCAGCCCAACCCACACAAGCCACAGCCAGACTGTAACACAACCAAATGCTGCACTGGACCAAACCACAGCTCACTACTTAACATTCACCAGCAAAGTTTCTCAGTCTCTCTCAACCTGTAGCTCTCTGGGGCTCATTCTTTTCTTGTTTGTCCACTGCTCCTCCCTCTGTCCTCTTCTGTTTTTAGCCTACCTTTGGCCTTCCTACCCTCTACTCTTTGAGTCTTTCTGTCTTTCTTTCTATATGCTTGCACAAGTGCACTCTGACAGTTTTCCCAAAAGAAAATTCTTTTGGCTATTTTGACACTATAATCAAACCCATAAAGGCTAATGCTCTCAAATAGCCAGATGCATTTCTTCTTTAATGAGCGCAAAAGTTTTCAGCTGTGCTAACATTGTTGAAAAGGGGTTTTCTAATGATCAATTAGCCTTTTAACATGATAAATTTGTATTAGGTAACACAGTGTGCCATTGGAACACAGAAGCAGTGGTTGCTGAAAATGGGCCATTGTACAGCTACATAGATATTCCATTAAAAATTATAAATGATTTATAAATAATTATGTCATTAATCATTAATTGCCATGTACATGTCTGATCAGCTTTATGTTATTTTAATTAAAAACAAATGTGTGTTTCTCTCAAAATCAACAACATTTCTAAGTAAGTAGTTTTCAGTGGTCATGTGGTAGTGTGCATACTTATGTAAGTGTGTGTGTGTGTGTGTTTGTATGAACCACCACATGCTTGTTGGAGCTATTACAGTGCTGGCTGAGGAGCGCAGCATAGAAGCTCCAGATGGGCAACTTGAGGTAGACACATGTAGATTCACACATCACAACCACACTGCATACACACGAAACACATACAGTGTCCACAGAAACACTGTGCATATTAATGCTGACAGAGAGACTGAAAAAAAATGAATACCTACAATACACACAAGTTCATAAACAGACTTTGAAATGTATGCAAGCAGTTCACTTGCACACAGCTGGTGTGCACAGCTGCTGCACACTCGCCCCATGATGCTCCCAGTGAATGATGGACAGAGTGAAAATGAGGACGGGTGACACAAAAGAGCATCCCTTCATCTCTGTCACTCAGCTAATCCCTCTCCTCTCACATCCATTACTTCACTCTACTTCATGCCAGAACACCCCCCGAGTCCTCGCCCTGCTCTGTGCGTCAGCCGCTAGCTCTTTTCCTTTTCTGTTTTCCTACTTTCCTCTCCAACATCCATCTCTTTCGCTCTCTTCCTCTTCTTTCCCTACTCACACTTTCCTTTGTTTGGTGCTATGTTTAAAAAAAAAGAAAATTTGGCTTAAAACCAAAGGCATTACCAGTAAAAAAGTACTGATGTACTATAATGGTAGTAGGCAGCAGTTCAATACTGCAACTAACTGAAACAATTTTAACTACTTTCTATACATTTTTGGACTGTGTACTACTATATGTTTTAAATAAAAACATGTTCTGCAAACTAATCAATATATTCAGCTGTTAGATAAATGAATTGTTATTTAAAAGTAAGATTACTGTTATTGGTTTAGAGTGGTTAAAAAAAAAGAAATACAGAGAAGAGCAAGTGCATTGTACTGAAGTACTGTACTTGAACAAATCTTATTTTCCATAATGGACTACATGCATCTGCACAGACTTGGATGTTTCTAAATGCATAAAAATCAGTGTATTTACAATATAGTCCTCTGGCCAGTGTATTTGTAACATTGATTTGCCTCTATAACCCACTCTCTTTTGATTTTGCCCTGGTTGAATGTTTTGTTGCATGTAGTGTTTTTGTTAAAACCAAACTTTTTGAAAATATGATTCCCTCCACCTCTGTGCTTTCCACCTTTCATAGTAATGATGCTAATCTGTCTGATAGCTTATTTAATCACAGTGTTTTTTATTCTCACAAAATATTACAGCTCACAGTTATTTTCTGCACAGGAGTCTGTCTAGAATTTCTTTTTTCCCAGCAACCTTCCCTTTGCATCTCCCTCTTGGCCAACAGGAATTTACTGCTAGCTCCAGTGTTACCCCTCTGGCTCTCCCATTTGTCATCCATCAGGACTAGCAAAGTTATTGGAACGTTGCAGTTCTGCTTCCCGTGGCGTGGATGCGGCTGGCGGGCACGTTCTTGGGGTTACAGTAAAACAAGCATCTAATGACACCCCCTGTAACCACAGTGTGTGTGTGGGGTGGGGTGGGGGGTACGCGTCACCAGTGCTAACCCAGGAAATGCTTTGGTTGGCCACAGGGTAATTGGGACTGTCCCATGTAATTTGGGCAGTGAAGCAGGCAAGTCTGGCCAGAACTCTTGCACTTGTCTCTCCCTGGCTGTTGGTCAACCCCACAGCACCACAGAAATGACAAAGAGATGTAGAGCTGAAGGAGATAGGCTACCGAAAAGAAACTGGTAGAATGAGTTGGGACAGAATACTGAGAGGCTGCATGAAAAGAAATCAGTGAATAGAGCAGAAGGAAACTGCAGAGATTGACAGACTGGATTAGCAGTGTGTTGTGGTGTGTGTGTGTATGTGTTTAAAGAAGTGTCACAGCAAAGGAAGAGAAAGTGAATCGTGGCGTGTGTATGGTGGGCATTATTTTTCCCTGTGCAGGTTCCCCTACGCTGAGGCAGATGGAAAATAGGAAAGGGGAGCAGGGGGAAATTCAGCTTAGTCAGGTCTTCTGCTCCAGCAGTGTACTCATCAGTGTGTGTGTGTGTGTGTGTGTGTGTGTGTGTGTGTGTGCGTGTGTATGTATGTGTCTGTTTTCTCTGTCTGTCAGGTCCTCTTCACAAGCTCCGTTCACTTTAAGTGGGACAGACAGCTCAAAGACTAAAGAGTTCTCTGTGTGCTGGCCTGAAACCACAGGTGTGTGTTTGTGCACAGACACTGGCATCTACTGTATGTATGTGTGTGTGTGTGTAAAATGTCCGTGTGCACATATATCTGTTTTCTGTGAGCAGATTCAAATGTGGTTATCATGCATCTGTTTGTGTTTAGACATTTTTATTTGTATTGTGTGTGTGTGTGTGTGTGTGTATACCATGATTTGGGACTCTATAGTTTAGATGTGACTAGTTATCAGGTGTTTCTGTGTATGTGTGGATAGCTGTCTGCATGTTCACCTACACATGTGTAGACTTAAACCTCACTAAACACAGAACTGCATACTAGAATGTGTGTAATGTCTCTCTCTGTGTTTGTAATGACTGCTAGGTTATACCCGTCTGTCTCCACAGATCTTTTCGCATTAGTGGAATAAGATGGCTTGTTCTGCATGTTGTCTGCATGTGTGTGATATGTCTGTTTCCCTAGCTCACTTGTGTGTGTTTGTGTAGCCAAGGAGAAATATGTCTACAAACTGCATATGTACGTGCATGAGCGTGCATATAGAAATGTACAAGAATGTGTGTTTCAGCCGATGGGGTCACCTGCAGGTCCTCATCTACTCAGACCAGACCAGACTATGAGGAGGGGAGCAGCTTGGTGTGGTGCAGAGTGCAGCAGTGTACTGTGGAGCAGCCTCCAATCTGGGACATGGCCTTGGGCTGCAACTAAATGAAAAATGAAAGAGCACAGCAGCAGGGCCTTAAATGTTTGTAAATCTGAGACTGACTAAACCGTGCTAAACATAAAAACATATACAGAGTAGACTCTAAGCAGATCTCCCGCTGAACAGCACCCCCTGACCTGCTTTCCCGGCCTGGTTTTGGCCTAAGTCCAGTCCTAGTCAGGTACATACCAAAGGCAAATTCTCCACTAGCGGCCTCCCTTTATTTACCTTTCAAATGCTGTTTTGTTTTCATGATTAATCAGAGTGTAGCATTCTCAAGAAGAATTCATGACCGCAATTGAATGCATTTTTAACTTCAATAAACAACATATTTAGCAAGTGTTGTTGTTTTTTCCCCCAGATTCTTGCGTAACAGTAATATGTTTAACAAAGCACAGATGCTGCATTAGCCTGAAGACATAGGTCTGTTTTACAGAAGGAGAAAGACAAGGAGACAAACTTTTTAAGAATGTCCTACCTTTCATTTAGCTACAAAACAGTGCCTCATCTAGCCAAGACCAAAGGATGGCCAAGCCCCCACCCCACCGAAAAAACCCCAAAAAACCGTGACCTTTCTTGGGATCAGGCTGACCTATTAAACTGGTATCATGTTTTGTTTGTGACATTTGGGCTGTGCGCTCCACATGGAGCTCATGGGGGTGGGGGTGGAGAGTATTACAGGAATAGGCTTAAGTGAAAACACAGGGGAGGCGGAGAGAAGGAGATGGTGTAAAATGTGATGAAAGAGGAGATGAGAAGAAACACAAAGGGAGAGATATACAGAGTGAGAGTCAAAATGGGTTGGGATGAGGAAGAGTGTTCTGTCATACGGAGGGAGTACGAGGTACTGATAGAATTTTAAGCCTTTTGTGCTGCAGTTGAGGTTATGAGTTCTTTCAATTCAGGAAGGACTCTCCAAAACAGTTCCAGTACTCCTGCACCACTACAGGAGACAATGCCAAAGCTCTGCACAGCTGGGAAAGTCCAATCTGACTCATTTGTGGATTTCATTCAAATTCTATGCATCTACAGATGGAGAAATAGTGCTGCAGTGCAAATAAAGTTGGAATACTGAAATGCAGCACTATGCAGCTCATATTCTCTTCTCGTCTACTTTGATGGTTAACGCTAGAGATGTGAAACAAAAGCAGCAGCATCTTTTGGTCTTTCATTAATTTATTTGTTTGGCTTGTGTAAAAGAGACTGGGAAAACAGAAAGGAAACTACAGTAATTACTAGAACACACTATGTGCTTTGCAGATGACTTCCATCCATCCATCCATCCATCCATCCATCCATCCATCCATCCATCCATCCATCATTTTCCTTTACTCCTCTTTCTACACTCCCCCCCCCCACTCCCTCATCCTGTGTCCTCTTTCATCTCAGGCCAGACATGCCCAACTGTAGCCAATTAGCATTTTTCTCCCTTTTCTCTTTCTCCCCCTTATCCCCTCCGTTTTTGCCCTCTCTTCTCTCCTCTCTCTGTTTGTTGTGTAAATTAGATTTGGGGGCTCTAGACAGATTTTGTGCTGTTTAAGCTCTCTCTTTCTTCTGCTCTCTCTCTTTCTTAACATGTATAAACCTGCTGGCAATTAAACATTTATAGAACTGGCATGCCCCCATTTATCCCATCTCACTTCGTCTTTCTCTCTCTCTCCCGCCCATCCTCCTGAGCCATTCACCTCTAACCTGCTTTTATCTCGCTTTGTCACTCTCTCTTTCTACTTAAATTTTCAGCCTGACACTCGCATTGTGTCCTGCCTCCTCACCTTTCAACACCTGCTATACAGGTCATGCAGTCCCCGTGCTGGTCCGTCCTCGTCCTTTAGTCCTCTACATCGCTCTCTCTCTCTCTTTCTGGGCGGAATAGGGGACTGATTAGTGAGAACAGATTCAGATTTTCCTTCCATGTGTCGTGCCAGTGAAACGCCTGTGTGCCCACAGCATTTGGGACAGCTGTGCCAGGGAAGAAGTGGTGTTTGAGTGTGTGTGTGTGTGTGTGTGTGTGTGTGTGTGTGTACATGTGTGGGCAAACATGATAGTGTGGATCTTAAGCGTTTGAGAAACAAGGGTTAAAAAGCAAAAGGGCAATAAGCAGCAGTTGCATAAATGAGGAACTATGTAAGTGGTTGTTCCAAGTGTGTTGTAGCTGAGTGTGTGTGCATGCATATTGTGTGTTGCAGTGGTGTTTATGGCAGAGGATGTGCACATGCTGACTGCTTACACATCACAGATGTTTGTGTACTAATAGTGGTTTATCAAGGTGTGTAGATGCACGTGAGTGCGTTTAGGCTATGTGTTTTCAATTGTGGGAACTTTCATTCAGCCCTTGCAGCCCATGTAATACATGGTACTGTGAAATCTGACCCCCCCCCAACGCACACACACTCACTTACACACCAACTATAGCAGCCCCTCTCTACGCTTGTCCTCCAAAGCCGCCTAGAACTCTGCATTAAGACACATGTGGAAACAATTCAGTCAATGCTCTGAGCAAGGTAGCCCTCACACACACAAACAGACATATACACACACTTCACTCCCACACACACTCACACAAGAGACACACTCATTTCATGCTCACCCCTTACATATACTACACACAGACATACACACGCCCAGCATGCGCTCACATGTTACTCTTATCTATTCCTTGCCGAGGTGCTCATTGCTTGGCATTTAACAGTGTGTTAACTCTACTGTGATCCTAAACTCATATCAGGTTGTCTTCACTCAATCACTGAGTCATGTGTATCCCCAGGATTTCTCACGGTTTATGGCGGAGGTGAGCAAGAGGTCTACACTTTCGAAATCACATGTGTAGAAGGAAAACCATAGATTTTGAGGGATGTTGTAACATTGCAATTATTGCCAGTTATGCTATGTTAGTTTTGAATATCATACCACAGTCTTTGATGTTAGCATGTTTTCTGCTATGGCAGAAATTTTTTTCTTTATTGAACACCCTCATCAGTAGTGCATTACACATATTTGACTTTCATTACTAAATACCTCACTAAGAGATGAAGGAGTCTGTGTCTTACTGTCTGACTATTCTTTAACCACAGTGACAATCGTATATCTGATCTCCTATATTGGGTGTATTGCTGGGGACCCAAGTATGTGCAGTGTTGTGACTGAGGTCATTTGGCTAAGGGGTGGTCTCATTTTGGGGGTCTTCTTCCTGTTCCTAGGCTTCATCATCATCAAAACAGATGAGGTCACATTTCTATGTAACTCATGATGATTAGTTCAGATAACATCGTTCATGAATAGCCTCCACTGGCTATATTATTTGCCTTCACTGATATTAACATGCATGTGGCAACAAGCACTGTACTAGTAAATAAAAATTTTAGGAAAGAAACAATATACAGGTTATACAGTATTTAGTAACTACAGTGTCCTTGAAGCAACTGGAAACTGAAAGTGGTTTAAAATAAATAAGCCAAGGCTGTCATTCAGCCCCCTCCCCCGCCCCCATTTTCTGTGTTTTTAAATTGTGCTGTTTGACTTGAAATTTATTTTATTCTTTGTCTAATATCGACCACTATGAAAATAATTATTTAGCTTTTTTGTGTAATGAAATTGGATTACAACCCAGTCGCACAGGCCTGGAGACTAGTCTGCGACTAGTCTGGCAACCACGTGAGGGAAAATTGAGTATTCCCCAACTGGGTGCAAGTGGTTGCTGGAGGCTGATGGCAGTCATTGGGAAAATGATTAAAGTCCCAGTCACGCAGGCCTACAGAGTGGTCAGTGACTCCCTGGTAATGGCCTGAAGGTGGACCACCATTTCTGGTTTGTGTTGCACTTTTTCAAATTTTACTGCAGCTTGGCTAGTAGTTAGCAAGTATTTGGAGGCAAACATGAAAAAATATAGGCAAACGTGGCAACGTACTAGCAACCAAAGCAATACCTAGGAGATTTTTGGTGCATCAGCTTCTTTGCAACTGATTTCACCCAGCAAGAGCCAGCAATTTACATGAATAACTGCCATGCAACCGGTGGTTGTATAACATCTTCTTGGGCAACATGCACATGACATCATGTGAGAAACCTCAATAAGTAGGATTTGGCAATTTGCTGGAAACTAATGGCAACTCCATTAAACCTGCCATCCATCCATCCATCCATCCATCCATCCATCCATCCAACAAAACAAAACAAAACAAAACAAAACAAAACAAAACAAAACAAAACAAAACAAAACAAAACAAAACAAAACAAAACAAAACAAAACAAAACAAAACAAAACAAAACAAAAAAATGGATGTGATGAAGAAGGACAGGTCTGGGATATTACAAGCTCATTGGCTAATGATATGATTTACAGCTCATTAGCCAATGAGGGTGCAGTTTCTAACCATAGCTAATCCTCCATTTTGAAACATGGAATGACCAAGATTTACAAAACAGACATAAATTTTTATTCAGTATATTCTACAACAAGTGAGTGAGCTCATAAACTCAGCAGGAAAGTGTTTACAGACATCAAGATACAAAGCCATTTCCGTAGCATCGGAAGTCTCTTTGCAACCACAGCTATCCACATCTGATATCCATCAGATAGAATACAGGTTTTTAGCCACTTCAGCATTGGCTTCATTTTTTCAACCTGGAAGCTACATGCTTTATACTGTTGCACCACACTGCACTTTCCTGTTTTTCTCATAACCTAGCAACTACAATCAACACAGCACAATGAACAACAACAACAAAAAACTATGTTCACTACCCAGAGGCATCATTAAAATTCAATCTTCTGTTACCATATCTACCTTCTTTTTAAATATTACAATTAGAAGCTCCTTGTTTTAGAAAGAGGAGGGTGGGAAAGGAATATCCATGAATGTGTTGTTTGTTTATATTAGCAATTGCTCAGTAGATCTTACTTGTTCTAGATTGCTAACCCTATGGTCATATTAGTCAGCTGATACGCTGATGATATCATTTTTCTATATCTATTACAAAAAATGCCAATAGATCTCATTTTAAACAAAGGTTTAACAACAAATGCTATTTAACTCTTCTTTAAACTGGCACCTGACTAGGGTGGCGTCATTCCACTTCCAGCTGCCAACAAGATGGCGTCATACTGAGCAGTGCTGTGCCAGTGAAGATCTGTACTTAGACTGGCCAAACTAACCATTTATACATATTTTTAAAAATCAGTACTGGTCACTGTAAATGTGTGAAACCGTTTATAATTTTTTTTTCTCCTGATAGAGAGGCAAATTAAACAAACAAACAAAACAAAACTGTATTTTATTTTGTTTTCTCTGGGTGATGAGAAATTAAGTTGCCCATTTTTTTCATTGTATTTTGTTTTTGCTTTTGTCAAGCACACTGACAGTAAGATTGAAAAAACAATCAAACAAAAAAAACCCAACAACAACTTTTAAGCAAAGTGAAACATCCAAAGGAATTGATTTTTGTGCAGGAACATTTACTAAAGACATTTTAATTATTTTTATTATTTATTATTTTTTCTGGCTGTGTAGATGAGCATGCCTCAAAAAATATATTTGTATATGAATCATTGCTTTGTGTATATTTATTACAGTAACCAAAGGTATCTATGATGTCACAGTGCATTCTGTGATGTCACATCCGAAAAATTTAGTTCTATGAAATAATTTTATTTCAGTATTTCCTCTTTATTTTTTACCCTCCTTCACAAGTGTGTTAGCATCGGTAAATTAGTGGTTGATTTCTGAAGTCTTTGACTTGTGTCAGTGTTCTGGACTTTGTTATTTAATAACTGACTATGACCACAGTTACAAACCTATTATTGAAACTAATAAATGGCAATTAGCACATTTTAGTTGGCATTAAAAAGTCATATTAAAAGTAAAAACCGCAATTAAAATAATTATATTAGGGTATACTTTATACTAGTTTTTATTATACTTTTAGTGAGAAAATCTATTTTAAAAAGCATAAAAACAGCATTTAAAAAACTTACAGAAAAGTACTGAAGGGAAATAATTTAACGTAATATTTAGAGAATATATCAAGAAATTTCTTTATGTCTATTTTTGCCTTTCTGAGCAACCACTTATGAGATCTACTTTAAACTTGGTAAATGGACTAGTTCTTATATAGCACTTCTCTACTCTAACCGAGCGCTTAACACGTTTGCATTCACCCGTTCACACTCATTCATACAAGCATTTCCATGTGTAGCTAAGCTAAGTGCTTACTGTCAACCATTCACACACATTCACACTCCAACGCTTGCGTCGGAGAGCCCAAGGATATTTTAGCACACAGCACGGAGCAGCCAGGAATCAAACCACCAACCTTTCGATTAGCAGGTGACCTGCTAGGTATTCAATTGAATTGATATAGCACTTTTTTGTCTTCTTGGCCATAAAAAGCTGTACACTACAAGCTACACTCAGTCATTTGCAAAGTGTTTTATTTATTTATTTATTTGCATATAGTGCTTTCTCTTTCAAACACTGATCACACAGATGAGGGAGTTTTGTGGAGTTCACTATCTTGCCCAAGGTCACCGACATGTGGACTGAAGGACCCAGATGTTTAACCACGGACCTTCTGATTACTGAACAGCCCACTCTACCTCCAGAACAACAGCCTTCGCAGGAGGAAGCCAAGTGGAGTAAGTGAGTTGGTGGTCTCATTTTTAAACTATTGCCCCCATTTGCTAAGAAAACTATCCATCTATCCATTTTCTTCCACTTATCCGGACCAGTGAGCTATCGGGCAATGGTCTAAGCAGAGACCTCCCTCTCCCTAGCCACTTCCTACAGCAACACCAAAGCATTCCCGGCCAGTCGAGAGATATACAGTGTATCACAAAAGTGAGTACACCCCTCACATTTCTGCAGATATTTAAGTATATCTTTTCATGGGACAACACTGACAAAATGACACTTTGACACAATGAAAAGTAGTCTGTGTGCATCTTATATAACAGTGTAAATTTATTCTTCCCTCAAAATAACTCAATATACAGCTATTAATATCTAAACCAGCAGCAACAAAAGTGAGTACACCCCTAAGAGACTATAACCGTAAATGACCAAATTGAGCACTGCTTGTCATTTCCCCTCCAAAATGTCATGTGACTCGTTAGTGTTATTAGGTCTCAGGTGTGCATAGGGAGCAGGTGTGTTCAATTTTGTAGTACAGCTCTCACACTCTCTCATATTGGTCACTGAAAGTTCCAACATGGCACCTCATGGTAAAGAACTCTCTGAGGATCTTAAAAGACAAATTCATTGCGCTACAAGAAGATTGCCAACACCCTGAAACTGAGCTGCAGCACAGTGGCCAAGATCATCCAGCATTTTAAAAGCGCAGGGTCCACTCAGAACAGACCTCGCATTGGTCGTCCAAAGAAGCTGAGTGCACGTGCTCAGCGTCACATCCAAATGCTGTCTCTGAAAGATAGACGCAGGAGTGCCGTCAGCATTGCTGCAGAGATTGAAGAGGTGGGGGGTCAGCCTGCCAGTGCTCAGACTATACGCCGCACACTACATCAAATTGGTCTGCATGGCTGTCACCCCAGAAGGAAACCTCTTCTTAAATCTGTACACAAGAAAGCCTGCAAACAGTTTGCTGAAGACATGTCAACAAAGGACATGGATTACTGGAACCATGTCCTATGGTCTGATGAGACCAAGATTAATTTGTTTGGTTCAGATGGTCTCCAGCATGTGTGGCGGCGATCAGGTGAGGAGTACAAAGATAAGTGTGTCATGCCTACAGTCAAGCATGGTGGTGGGAATGCCATGGTCTGAGGCTGCATGAGTGCAGCAGGTGTTGGGGAGTTACATTTCATTGAGGGACACATGAACTCCTATATGTACTGTGAAATAATGAAGCAGAGCATGATCCCCTTCCTCCGGAATCTGGGTTGCAGGGCAGTGTTCCAGCATGATAATGACCCCAAACACACCTCTAAGACAACCACTGCTTTATTGAAGAGGCTGAGGGTAAAGGTGATGGACTGCCCAGCCCTAAACCCAATAGAACATCTTTGGGGCATCCTCAAGCGGAAGGTGGAGGAGCGCAAAGTCTCAAATATCCGTCAGCTCCGTGAAGTCATCATGGAGGAGTGGAAAAGCATTCCAGTGGCAACCTGTGAAGCTCTGGTAAACTCCATGCCCAGGAGAGTTAAGGCAGTTCTGGAAAATAATGGTGGCCACACAAAATATTGACACTTCAGGAACTTTCACTAAGGGGTGTACTCACTTTTGTTGCCACTGGTTTAGACATTAATGGCTGTATATTGAGTTATTTTGAGGGAAGAATAAATTTACACTGTTATATAAGCTGCACACAGACTACTTTTCATTGTGTCAAAGTGTCATTTTGTCAGTGTTGTCCCATGAAAAGATATACTTAAATATCTGCAGAAATGTGAGGGGTGTACTCACTTTTGTGATACACTGTAATCTCTACAGCATGTCATGGGTCTCCTCCTGGTAGGACATACATAGAGACACTTCACCCAGGCATCTTAGGCCTCCTGGGTGGGTCTTACATGACAATATTTCCATTGGAAACTGTTTTGTTTTGCCATGGATGTTTCCGAAATTTCAGAAATGATCTCTGTTTACACGGAAATGCAAAACACTGAAAACGCTGTAGTTCATACTGCCAGACCACAAGTTGGTGGTGTGGATATAGGAACTGCAACTGTAGTGCGCATGTGCTAGTGCCCCATTTCCAAAAAGCAGCGTTTTCGTCCGTTTTCATGGAAATGGAGGCCGGAGCATTTCAGAAACACACTAATCTGGAGCCTGTTTCCAAAAAGTATTGTTTTCACTCCATTCTCATGCAAACAGGATGCCGAAACGCATCAAAACTGTGCTGTTTTCATTTTGAAACTTTGTATAAACGGGACCTTAGTCAGATGCCTGAACCACCTCAACTGGCTCATTTCAATGTGGAGGAGTAGTGGTTCTACTCTGAGCCCCTCTTGAATGACTGCACTCTTCACCCTATCTCTTGGAAGGTGCTAATTATCATACCTACTGCTTTACACTTGACTGTGAACTGCTCCAGTGTGAGCTGGAGGCCACCACCTGATGAAGTCAACAGGGGCACATCATCTGCAGGAAGCAGAAATGAGATTCTGAAACTCCATTTACACGTTTCAAAATGAAAACGGTAGTTTTGATGCATTTCAGCCTCCCGTTTAGATGAGAACAGAGTGAAAATGATACATTTTGGAAACAGGCTCCAGACTGGAGCATTTCTGAAATGCTCTGGCCTCCATTTCTGTGAAAATGTTTGAAAATTATGCTTTTTGGAAACGGGGCACTCGCACATGCGCACTATAGTTGTGGCTTCTCTATCCACACCTGTGGCCTGAGGCCACCAAGGCAGAAGCTCTGGGTGAAGTTGTAAAGGGACTGAATGGCCTATAACAATGGACAAAACTAAATGCAGAACACACAAAACAAGGGTTCCCCCTGGCTGGGATGGAGCGTGACCCACTGGCACTGCCAGTGGCTGGCCTGGGATGGAGTGGGACCCACTGGCACTGGCACTGCTGGCACTGGCCCCACTGGCACTGGCACCATCCACACTGGCAATGGATGGGACAAAGCGGGATCTGGCAATGGCTCTGACCACACTGGACGCTCTGACTGGGTGGGACCCACTGGCTCTGGACACTCTGAGTGATGTTGATTCCAATGTCGACAACCACACTTCCTCCTCTGCAAAGCAGGTTGTAGCAGTGGTGATGTGGATGGAATATTCTGCTCTGGCGGCGATGAATGGCTGGTCCCCTGCGGCAGTGATAACATCAAGGATCTAATCCCCTGTGGCGGAGAGAGGAAGAATCCCCCCACTGTGGCACTGGCTCAGACAGAGCAGGACCCACTGCTACTAGCTCCACTAGCACTGGCACTGGCGCTGGCAGTGGCCGGCATGGAGTGGGACCCACTGGCACTAGCCCGCATGGAGCGGGACCCACTGGCACTGGCTCAGACGGAGTGGGACCCACTGGCACTGGCACTGCCCTCACTGGCGCTGGCACTGGCACCATCCGCACTGGCTCTGGAATGGACGGAATGGGACCCACTGGCATTGGCAGTGGCCGGGACAGAGTGCGACCCACTGGCACTGCCACTGGCGCTGGCCCGGACAGCGTGGGACCCACTGGCACTGCCCTCACTGGCACAAGCACTGGCCCACTGGCACCATTGCACTGGCACTGGCTCGGACGGAGCGGGACCCACTGGCACTGGCAGTGGCTGGGATGGAGCGGGACCCACTGGCACTGGCCTCACTGGCACTGGTTGGGACAAAGTGGGACCCACTGGCACTGGCCTCACTGGCACTGGCCTCACTGGCGCTGGCACAGAATACATCTTAAATGATTTTTAAAAAAATAAGAATTGTGTGCACAAGTTTGAATTTATTTTTGATATTCTTTAATCCACACAGGGTCAAAAGTTTACATACAGATTCAAATCTATACATAACCCCCAATGATACTTGGTTAAATGTCACTTAGCAAGTTGAACCTCAACCAGATACTTTTGATAGCTATCAATAAGCTTCTAGCATAATTCTGTCTGGATATTTGACCACTCATCTTGGCAGAATTGGTAGAATTCATTTGCATAGCCCACAAATTTTCAATCAGATGGAGGTAGGAGCTTTGGGAAGGTCATTCCAGAAGCTTAATGTTAATCTGCTTTATCGATTTCAAAACACTTTGATGTGTGTTTGGGATCATTGTCCCATTGGAGCACTCAATTCTGTCAAACTTTCAACAATTTAGCTATTATTTGAGGTAAATTTGAAGAATTTGGAGTAGTCCTCCTTCTTTATTATCCATTTTATGCAATGTGCCAGTACCACTGGCAGCAAAACAGCCCCAGAGCATGATGCTACTACCACCATACTTAACAGCTGGTACAGTGTTCTTAGGTTTGAAAGCCTCACTTTTACTCCACCAAATAGCTCAGTCTTTGTCTCTATCATGGTCCTGGGTCTAGGACCCACTGTTTTCTGATTTGGACTTTCAAGTTCTGTTTCATGTCTGTTTAATGCTTTGATTAATGTGGATTTTGCCATTTGGTACCTTCTTTATTATTATTCCTGATTTAGTTTCTGCGGTTTATATTCCTAGGGTTTTGGGTCTTTAGTTCTGTTCACTGGATCTGATTATGTTATTTTCTCAGTGTTCTTGGCCCCGTTTTGTTTCTGTCTCTGTGTCACTTTGTGTCCTGCATTTAGTCTGTCTCTTTCTGTATTGTTTATCTTCTGTCTTTGTATGAAGTTCCCATGTCTTAGTCCTGGTCTCTGTTCGTTCTTCATGTTTTACTTTGGCTGTCTTTGTGTCATTTGCCTTGTCAGCTTTGCTTCCTTCTCCTGTTGATTTGATTCTGTTTATCTGTGCTCCCTGGTATGTCCCGTCTCCTTGATGACCTTTTGTGTATTTAATATATGTGTTTCCCTCAGTTCTCTGTTGCGTCACTGTTGTCAGCTTCCCTCGCTGTGTGTTCCCCAATGATCCTTCTCCTAGTTAGAATTCTTTCACTGTATTTAGTTCCAGGTCTGCTCTATGTTTGTTTATTCAGTGTGTTCCAGCAATAAAGATGTGCCTTAAGTCCTGTCTTTGGAGTCTGCATATTGGGTCCACTTGTTGCCAGTCACACAGCAATGACGCAACCATGCCATGGTCCCTGCAGACTGAAGTTCAGTCTCCGAGGAGCTCAAGGAAGTAGTTGCTTAGCTGAATATGTCCAGGGTGCATTCCACACCAAGGATAAATTTAGAAAGCTACTACAAATTATTTTCCTTGAGGACAATCTCCTCTAGGCCCCAGATCTCAGAGTTTCCAGCCTTCTCAATTTTGTTGCAAGATGTTTCACTGCAAAACTGAGTCTCCAGAATGAATCCTCTTCACCGCCACCACAGCCAGCTCCACGCTGGAGGAAACGTGGTTGCAACAGTGAAATCAGCAGCTCCAGCCACACTGAGGTCTGCACAGCCCCAGCCCACCAGCGCTGTGTGCCCTGTGTGCCCTGTGCAGCCTCAGCTCAGTCCTGCTTTTCTAGCCCATGTGTGCTGGCACTGGGCCATTGGAGAACTTACGCTCTGTGTGTGAGACTGTTTTGTTTTCTGAATTGGCCACATTTAAGACTAAAGATTTTTGAGCCAGCCATGACAGGTGATTTTTCTTGTCATGTGCTTGAGCTTGCTAAGAACAAAAAAGACATTTTGTGTTGTGTGTTTGAGCCAGCTATTAAAAAGACTTCTAAGACTATGTATTATGCACTTGAGTGTTGCTCCCCAGAAACTTTTGCTTTTGCTCAGAATTCCCTTGTGCCTGAGCATCCTACACCCAAACTTGTTCCCAGGCTGGGGGCCTGCAGAGCACGGCTAGTCCCTGCACCTGTACCTGGTCTGCAGCTCCAGCTCCTCATCAGCCTTCAGAGTCTGCAGTACCAGCTCATCTTCAGTCTTCCAAGTCTTCAGAATGTCCCGAACTACAGCGTCATTACCTTCATTTGAGCGATAACCTGAGCTTGCGGTTTCCAAGCTGCCTGTGTCCATGGATCTCAAACCTCACTGACTCCCAGAGGTTCCTCATCAAAGTTGGCACCCAATGAATCTTCTCTGCTGCTGGCCTTGCAGCCAGGCCCCAAAGTCTCTTCGCTACTGCTCCTGGCTATGTGGCCGGCCCCCTGGGTTTCTTTGTCTTCACCGCTGGCCATGTGGCTGGCCTTCGGAGATCTTCTCACTTTGTCACTGGTCATGCAGCTGGCCCCATGAGTTTCTTCACTGTCGCCGCTGGCAATGTGGTCAGTCTCCCAAACTGTTTAGCCCCTGCCTTGGACTGTTTTTTCCAGCCTTGTGCTGCTGCTTTTTGTTTATTTCCTGGCTCTCTGTGTTGATTTTTGTTTCTGGTTTTGACCTGCCAGTCACACAGCAATCCATGACAGTCTCATCTGACCATAAAACTTTCTCCAGGAGACATTTGGCTTGTCCGTGTGGATAGTTGCAAATTTCAGTTGAGCTTGAAGGTGTCAATTTTGGAGCTGGGTTTCTTTCTTGGTCAGCAACCTCTCAGTCCATGGCAATGTAAAACTTAAAACTTGCGTCAATGTGGGCAGTGACATTGGTATGCCAGTAGTTTCCAGTTCATGACAGGCTTGAGCCTTGGTGGTTTCTGGGTTGTTCCTGAACACCCTAACCAATTTTCTTTGGGTCTTCTTCCAGACTTTGGCAAAGTGGTGAGACAACCAAATAATTTGTACTTATGTGCAATTGTTTGAAGTGTAATGATCTTAGAATCTGCAGCTGTTTAGAAATGGCTCCCTGTAACTACAGCTGTAAATAAAATACAACGGAAGAAATTAATGAAGACGCTTAGACACCGAGACAAATACTACTTCCATATACGGATTGGTTACACATGGCTTGGTGGTGCAGTGGTTAGCACTCTTGCCTTATAACAAGCGGGTCCTAGGTTTGAATCCATTGACTGGCTAGGGCCTTTGTGTGTAGAGTTTGCATGGCTCTCTCCAGGTTATACTCTTACAATCCGAAGACATCCATATTAGATTATTTGGTGATTCTAAATTGGCCATAGATGTAAATGTGAGCATGAATGGCTGTCTATCTATCTCTGTTAGCCCTGTGATAGACTGTGCAGGGTGTGCTCCTCTTGTCCTATGACAGCTGGGATAGGCTCTAGTTTTTCTTTTTCAATAAATTTGCAAAAATGGCTACATTTTTGTTTTTTTGTCAAGATGGGATGCTGAGTGTATATTAATGAGAAACAAAATGAACTTTTTTGATTTTAGCAAATGGCTGCAATGAAACAAAGAGTGAAATTTTTAAAGGGGTCTGAACACTTTCCGTACCCACTGTAAGTTCCAGGACAACAATGCATCATATGCCATGGCCTTCCCAGTAACATCCCAACCCAGCTGAACACCTATAAGAGTTTTTGGACCGATGTGTGAGCTAGTGCTCTCCACGCCAGCATCTAATCATTGAAAAATTTCCTAGTGAGGGAATATCTTTGATGATTCCCACTAAAAGAATACTTTTGATGATTCCCAGTGAGGGAATATCATTGAGATAACTCGTGTTTGATGTCTAAAGTTGTGTTCTAGAGACTTGAAGAATCAATACAAAGTCTCACTGAAGCTTTTCTGGTGGCCCAAAACTGTGCAAACACACTGTATATTAATTTTTCTGTCAATTTGTCACCTATCCCCATATACAATTTAATCTCAAATGAATTGCCCTGAAACACACAATTTTAGGCCTAACTTTATTTCCAGAACTGAGAAGTTCTGGAAATAATCCCTTTAGTCAACTCGTACACAATTGTGTACACCATTTTCTATAGTAATATATTATACTGTAATATTATTCTCTGAACTCTCCTACCTAAAAAGATTATGTAAGCAGAAGATTAATTTTTTTCTACTAAAATTCCTGTTTTGTGACCGAAGGGGGATAAACATGAAATAAACTTACAACAATGATTTACTTCATGTTGTTGTTCCAAACGTGCAATGATGAAATGGTCACTTGACTTCATTTTAGTAAGTGCTTTCATGGAACTGGCATATAGAGGGACTGCACTTCAATATACTTTTGAAACTCCAAAATCCATGTGGTGGCTGCTGCTCATCTCTGATTCTAAGCTAAACGCGAGTTCTAAGCTAAATACAACCTTGAACATATAGGCAAAGCTCTGATTTCAAACAAATGCATTAGTATACTGTGCTCTTTCTACTTGCAGTGAATAGTCACACATATTTTCAAATGCTGTTATCAAAAAGTGTGAATTTGTATGTGGCAGGTCAAGAAAGAGCAGAGGCTGGGTTGTTTTTAATGTAGCCAATGTCTAGAAACAAGCCAATTTCTGTAATTTAATATTTCATTGCCTTCACATCTGGAGCTGCATGTAAAAATGGAAAATAGAGGGGTGGGATAAAAGACTGACATGAAGAGAGAGAAGAAGAAAGGGTAGAGAAAAATACACCCTCTACTCCAGCACACACATCCCTAACCTTCATTCACTCGCCACATACTTGTCTGTGGACACACACTTTTTACAGTAACAGAGGATGCATACTTGCTGCATATACTTCTTGTATTTCGTTTTTCTTTCCCTCTCTCAATCTCAGTCTGCCCTTTTTTCTTAGACAGACACACATACACACACCACTCTGGAGTGACTGGTGTTGTAAGTTGGCGTGAGCGTGTAGGTGATCTGGGTGTGATTACTGCTTGGCTCCCCGACAACGCTGATGATGACATTCAGTGCTTTGAGCTCCTCTGGCCTGGGCCTGCTCCAAACACAACCAGGCAGAACAGTCTCTTTACCTCACAGCCATGCATACATATGGCCTGCATACTACTGCAATGCACATTTTCTTTGTTAAACCTGTAATTTTTAGAGTTACATTTGAATTTTGGTATGACAGTGTGAAGTTAAGAGGTGACAAGAAGAAAAAATTTTATCCAGGTCACACCACTCTTCTCCATTTCAAACGCTACATGCACATAACTGTTTTGTTGTTTACTCAAGTTCAACCTGCTCTTGAGTGTGCTGCTGCTCCTCAAATCTCTTCGATCTGTCTGTATTGTCACCGCCTCTGTCTGTATTCCATTTGCTTCAAGTGTCTGTTTGCCTCATTGAAATGCCAAGCTCAGAGAGCAGCTGTGTGTTGGATCGTTGCTATCAAGACAGAGTCAACATATGTACACACACACTACTCTCTAAGTTGTAGGGCTTCATGCCCAGATTGTGTTAATCCTCTCTGTCCTCCACACATTTCTCTACACCCATCAACGTCAATGCTGCTTTGATGAAGACACACACACGCACACACACATACTACTCTCCATCATTATCATTGTTTCAGCTGGAGAAGAGTCAGCGCTTTTGTTTGTAATTACAGGGGTTTGAAGTGAAAGGGAAGAACTTTTAAGAAGAGAGAAGAGGATGGATGGAAAAGAGAAAAAAAAGAAACAGCAGGTCAGAAAAAAAAAACACACCAGCATGTCTGTGACATATTAGTCACATTTTACCGTAATTGTTGTTCGACCCCATCCCACACTTGTAAAAAGAAGAGAAATACTTTGGGAATGTGCTTTGCAGTGGATGGCTTCCAAGGTTTTGTCTGGTGTGTTTCTGTACAAAGGGCAAAGGAGCTTTGTGGCTGGCTGGTATGGCTTTAAAAACATTACATCTAAGGGTAGAGGCCTGTTCCGCTTCCTAAGCGGAGGGCTTCAGTTAGGATTGACCCTATCAAAGCAGAATAGAGTGAGCCATTTGTAGAGGTACTAAAGAGTCTTCAGTTGTAGTCTTTCACTTTCCCTAAAATCTAAATGAATCCCTTAGTGCAAAAACCAAGATAAAGGAAACATGAAACCAGCTTGGTTTTCATCCATCCTGACATGAAGAGATAAGTCAACCTGGGATCTTAAAGGCAGAAAATCCAATTGATTGATGGCTGGGGTGATTTTTCAGCGAATCTATTGATTCATCCACAGAAACAGCCTGTTTGGCAGGAACATGTTTGACTGAGCCACAAAAATGTTCAAAAACAACACTGCTGAATGATGACAGGCACGTGGCACAGTGCAACATCCACACAGCTTGTTGCGATCCCTCGGGGTTCATAAAGCACAAGCCTTGTTAAAGCCAGCGCCCCCACTGTGACAAGCAAGCCAAGTTCACAGTTGAGGGATAAGGGTCGCCATGAGTAAAATCAGAGGACAAGGGAGGCTTGCTGTAGTAAACACTACTTGTCAGTCCTACCACTAATCCTTCTATTTGGGATTTTCCTGCTGTGAATTTATCATCATGCCAGATTTCTGCACTTGGTGTGCCTTTTCCCTCTTAGATCTTTAGTTTTTTTGGACAGTTCTCACACTGCTATGCTACATTCATCGCTCTTAGTCTCACACACCATTTTGTAAAATAAGCATTGATTTCACTTTTTTGTGTATGAGCACTCTTCTAGAAAGAGTAATGTATTATGCAAAAACACTACAATGTAAAGCAGAAGCATAATGCACAAAATCCATACAGTCACACTTGCAATTGCTTTCAGATTTGTGGTGCTTGGGGAGGTGTGTGACCAATGTACGTCCCCTCCTGACTCCCAATGTTGCCCAACAGGGAGTGTTTGTGTGGTTTCTAAAGGCAACAGCTAGCGAGGGTGGGGGAGGCTGAAGCAAAGAGGCAGGGTTGCAGCCACACGCTCTACTCTGGTTTGTTTTGCATGTCTGATTGCTGTATGCATGTGTGTGTCTGTAGAGGCTGCAGGTGGGCTCATGCACGATGTCACTGAGTGGCTGTGTATGTGTATGGTTGTACATGCATTTGAATTTCTGCATGCACGTGTGTGCCTGAGCAGTGTGGAAAGTGTTGTTGTCTACAGGCTAACTGTTACTGACAAGCACACACTGACTACTGGAGTCAAAAAGTTAAATGCACTCTATGCTCTTTTCTCTCCCCAGAGGCTCCCTCTTTCTGCCTCTCTAGCTTTCTCTCCACCATTTTTATTTTCTATATTTTTCTCTATCATTCTCTCCTGCTTTTTCTCTCTCCCTGACGATTTCTTTCTTTTGCTCCCTCCTCTCTCCCTCCATCTCTGATGATTTTAGCAGAGGTGTGACTCATTGGGCATCAAGCCACAATGTCAGGTAGTGAGGGGAGGGCAGGAATGAGATGGATAGAAAGAGAAAAAGAGAGAGTGAGAGGGGGAAGGCAAGTTGTTTTAAGAAGTGGTGAGGTATAGTGGAGGGGGGAGTCAGAGATATGCAAAATGGAGTGGAATGTGCAAGAGGAAAAGAGTGAGAGTGAAAGAGGGAGACTTGGGAAAGGGAGGGGTTTAGAGTCAGCATAAGGAAAACATAAAAAAGGAGGGAAATGAATAATTTCTGCAAACAGTTTCCATCACAATTGAGTTTTTTCCTTCCTTGCATGTTTTCTCGATTGCTGTGCATGTTTTGGCCATGCTGCACACTCTGTGAGTTGACCAATGTGTTTATGTGCAAACCTGTTCATGGCTAAGTATCCATTCATGCTTTTTTAATGCTTTAAAGTAGCTAATTACCATGGGGATCATTAATATACACCCACCTCCCAGTAAAGCAGGCTGAGAGGAAATAGAGAGGTGGTCAAACGAGGGACAGTTGGGAGTAAGAGGGTATAAATTGATTCAGAGTGGAAAGAGGGGAGTTGGAAGTAGGGACAGGTGGAGTGGAAGGACAAAAGAGGAAAGGTGGTGTGAATACGAGAATTTAGTACAGAGAGGGTTACACAGACACATTCATGTTCACGAGGCTTGTCAATCAACTGTCTTTGTTGTTCCTAAGGTGGGGGCTCTCCACTCTCTTCTCTGCCTCGGCACTCACCCATCCACACACACACACACACACACACACGATCTTGGCTGATGTAATGGAGATTCTGGAATTTTCTGTTTTGTGATGAAACATTGTACTGAATAATTTTTTTTTAAATAAGTCGTTAAGTTCAGGTCACCCTGAAAACACACATAAACGGGAACAAACACGCACATACTTAACCTTTGGCTTCTGTCCTTAGTAGACATTGCATTTGTGCCAGCTCCATGTCTCCGTCTCCTCTCTGTCTCTTCCTTGTTTCCTTCCTCATGTTTTTCTTCTCTCCCTCCAGACTCAGATCATCTTGTTAACAATCTTGGGAAAAATATAAACATTAAATGATCAAAGGTGACTGTGTCAATACTGCTGTTTTATTTCACCTATTACATTCCCATTAAGGTATTTGTAATGTTTCAGGTGTAACCCAACTCAACTCCCTTTAGGTTCTCTCAACACTGCCCCCCTCAGACAATTTTCTCTTACTGAAAAAAGTTCTCAAGCCTCTGATTTACTTTGGCAAGAAAACACAGGGAAGACGGGGTAGAAAAACATTAAGCACAGTATAAAAAGAATGCATCTCCATTTTTTCAGCTTGCACATTCTGATGTGTACTCACTCCACAAAAGCTACATTTTTGCTGTGCAAGTAGTTTGGTGTGTACATCTTGGCATAGATATACAATATGATTAGACTGTCCTGATCTGTCCACTATACTTCAACAGTGGTGACAGAGGCATGGGGGAGATCAAAGTCTTCCTAGTAGATTGGTATCACCACTCCCACCTGTTCCCTGCGGAATTTCCTCTCTTTCTAGCATGTGTGCATGCGTGTGCACGTCTGTTATGTCTATTAGACTGTTTGTGTTTCTGCATGTGTGCCTGGGTTTGCATCTGTTACCAAGTGGTTATGGACCTGTATGCCAGTTTGTGCGCATGTGTGTGTGCATGCATATGTGTGTGTAGTCTGTTTCAACACGTCTACAACTTGCGGGAATCTTATAATCTGGAACTGGAATATGTGCTCATGTCTGTGTCTGTCTAGCCTTGCTCCACCTCGCTCTTTCTCTTACTCTCACTCCTTGACAGCTCTAATAAGTTTGGTAGATCAGGTTACACCCCTTGATACAACATGCCAGCTTCTCCCCTTTTTTTTGTCTGTTTTCTCTAATTTGGTCTTCTTTCTTTTGCCCATTTCATATAAATGCTCTGTCTCACCAACGGACAGCTTCTCATGAACACAAGGACACACACACACACGCGCGCACACACAAACACACACACACACAGACACTGATGGGAGTGAGACAGAATACATGCACACATGTCTGTCTCTGTAGGCTTCTCAGGTTGCTGACATTTTCCATTTTTGCGCATATAAAGTAATAATAATAATATTAGTGGGTGTGACAGAGCAAGGGTCCATTCACTACCACTGCCAGCCTCCTATAAATATCCCCCTTCTTCGGGGGAATCCGAGAAGCAGTAGAGACCTTCAGTTTACACAGCTGAGGAGCATGTGGACGAAAACCTCTATTCTCTCTCTTTCCCTCTTTTTCCTGCCTCTCCTTTCCCCTATCCCTGATGTTCAATTTCCCATCACTTCACTGCTTGGTTATGTGACCATGTGTCTTTAACATTTTTCTGATCTCTTTGTCCTCGCTTGTCTCTTCTCACCTGTCTTCCTCCCTCATGATTTCATACTCATATCTCTCCATCTTGCATGACCTCCCATCTTTCCTGTCACCTTTACATCTGCACTTTTCTGTTAGTCTTCTCTGATAGATATTATGGAGATGCACCAGACATTGTTCAGCAGGTTATTATGGGAGCTGCAGAGTGATGAGGTGAACCTAACTGCAGGTGGAAGTCATCCTCCCTTTCATCACATCTTCGTATTTTGTCTCCTGACTCACCCACTTCCCTTCCCCCCAAAACACGTGCCGACACTTGCTGAGTAACATCTGCTTAGGTAATCAAAATAACCTCTCTCTCTCCACGCGCGAGCGCACACACACACAAACGATTTATAGTAAGATGTGCAAATATGATATGTGTTGGCCTTACTTCACGTGTGTATATCAGTTTGGGTGACAGAATGTGGAAAATGTACTTTGACATGTATTATATTGGTGTTTGGCTCCTCCTAGTGGATATTCTGCGTCGTCCCCTTATTTTCTGAAAACGAAGACGTCATTTAAAGCCCACTTGTGAAAAGTCATCACTCCCGGTTTCACCTTAAAATAAACTGGCAGTGAAAGCAAAGCGGGAAGTGAAAAAAAAATGCGGTTTGTTGATCATTGTGGTGCTCTGAATGATGCGCCAGCAGCCAGTAAATCAGTTCAATCAAAAAGCTAAGCCGTTTGTCTGCTCTCAGTTACCGCATAACACGTGATCAGTGGTACCTTTTTCTGAAGCGAAGCACCTGTCCTTCCTTCGGTGACGTTACTCCTACTTTTTGAACTTTAAGGATTTTACACGATTTTATAAATTATTCTTCTTTCTTTTTGTACATTTACTATGCGCATAATCAACACGTGGTTCTTCTCTTATTGGTTGCTTCTGGCATTAAACCCGAAAATTAATTCAAACCAGCCATGGCACAAGCAGAAACGTGCTCACACAAGTAAAGAAATTGGACTCATAAGTAAGTCGCACTGATATGTTCGGTGGCGACAGGGCTCGACCACAGACGTTCTCGGATGTTTTTTATTTTTCCGTTTCAGTACGGTGCTTTTATATCAGACCTGCAGGATACAATCCCCTATTTATGACCAAAAATACTATAACCATATTATTGTATTGTAGAATAGGCGGGTAAACTCACACCACCTGACTTCTGTAAGATAAGAAAGATAAGAAATCACCTTATTAGTCCCACGATGAAAAATTTCAGTGTAGGAATAAGCTTTGCTCAGAATGTTAAAATCCGAATCCGAGTTTAAGAAAACACATCTCCACCGCTCCGATTGAAAAAGTGTAATCGCAAAAAGAAAATAAATGGGTGGATGGATGGATGACAGGTGAACATTTTTTTTGTCGTGCCTCACTTTGTGCTCTTGTGGTTTCGCGTTTCTTTGAAAATACAATAAAATTCCTTTAAATGTATAACTCTGTGACATAAAACACAGATCTACCGTTAGCTTCGACTGCAAATAGAAATCACAAACATTGCAATTACACATGCATCATAGAACAGCCTGGCATAACATTACAGTTAACGATAATAGGAGTACCGTGGTTAAAAATGCAACCTAGAAACGACTTATAAAATTATTCTCAAGCACGCGGGTTACCAAATCACATAATAAATGTGATAGTAGAATATTAGGTGTATAAACAGACAGTTTGGGACTTTTTTCTGTTGCTCTGTCTGTTATGACAATCAGTATCCGGTAGATGGCACTCTAAGATCACAGATAAAGGTAAAATTCTCAAGCCAGGAAATAACGGCTCCCGGTGGGGAACAAAGTGACATCTGCTGAAACTTTTGTAATCATTCTGATACATTTACCTAACCTTTAGTGGTGACTAGTTGTCACATCCAGCTTCAGGAAAACATTATCTCATTCTTTGCCTATAGTAAAGAAACACAAAGTATAACTCATTTAGGTATGTTTTGTTGTTTGAAATGTATTTTTTTAAATCCCTTTCTACACATTTACATTACTCTGTGGGCGTGGACTCCCCAATGATGGAAAATACAGGCTGAAACACATTAGTTTCATTAATAAACTTTGGTTAAAATCATGAACTGGTGTTCACTGAGCCAACTTAGGAACGTGGCATGATCTTTATACCTGAAGCACAGATGGCTTTGATGAGTGAAGCAAAAACGGTTCAAAGGTCTTGACGTGCTTTAGTCACGAATCCTCACTTTTCAAATGGTGGTTTAGGGGCCACCATTAGCTGAAAATTCACGATGAAGAAATTGCGTTTTATGCTTTAGGGTGAAAGATGCATTATTAATCTTTATTTCAAACAGCTAATGCTCTTAGCAAAATTGTTATAGAGTAAATACTGGTAACAGTTCAATTTGAATACATCTAAAACAGCGACAAATCTGAGAGCACAGATGAGCACTTTAAAATCAAACACATTATGTTCTACAGTAATGATCTGATGTTTAGGCTGACTACACATAACCTATTCCAAAAAATTATCAAGTGTTGTCAAAGAGAAACAAAGGTTGTTTCTTTTTCTGAAACCAATATATTTTCATTGGTTCGCAAACATTTATTGTGGTATCGGATATTTTCCCATAGATGGCGCCACAAGATCACGAATGAAAAAAAAAAGAAGTTTTAACTGTCCTTACACGCGGACATTATGGGCCAAATAAAAGCTAGACTGCAATAATGTTGAACTAAAAGCAGTTACAGAGTAAATAAGCCTCCTTATTTTAGGTGCTTAAAAGAACAAATGGGTTGCTAACCACGTTATCATCCTTGATCCGCCCACCAGCACTTCTTCAATCTGTGGCATTCCTTGGGGGGTAACGGGTCACGGTGAGGTGGCTTTTGAGCAGTAGTTCAGAGAAAGTAGTCTTTCTGTAGGACAACTGGGTGAGCGAGGCGATGGGGCGGATGAGACCGGCTTAATGCTGCGTGTAATGCATGTTAATGTTACAGGCACCCAGGGACCGCCGGCCCGAGTGCGCTGGGATTATTTATCACAAAACATTTGTATTCTTCCGTCGGAGAACGGTTGATCCCGGATAGCTGCACACTAATCCTTCACTCCGTTAATTAAAAAGATGGAGAAAGCAATGGAACTGGTGGTGGTGGTTTTCTTTCTTTCTTTTTTTCTTTTCTAGAAATGTAATCATTTCTGGAGAAGCTTAACCATCTGCTTGAGGTTAAGTCTAAAAGCAGATTGAATTTTCTGCTTATTTAAACCTGGGGATTTTAGTTTTTCCTGAAAAGGGGAGGGGAAATGCATGCCAGTGTTGCTTGTTGGAGAGATAGAACTGCAGCAACTTTTGTTCCCTGGGGAAGTAAAAGTAATGCTTTTTGTGCGACATCTTCCTCCAAGATGAGGATTTATGGTTTGATAGCATTGCGGTTTTATTCAAAAATAAGCAGTGACCTTTGTTACCTCCCTTTAAAAACTCAACTGAACATAAAGAGGGAGCGTTATTCTCTTAGTTACTTATAAGAGAAATGTCAGAAAGAACTGTTGACTTCAAGTGGAAGTATTCCCTTTGGCCTTGTTTGATTTGTTTTAAAAGTGAAAAGATCACAGCAACATTAGACTTTGTTTTCCTGATCACCCTCAAAGTGGACCAGTCATCAGCACAATTTTCCACAGTCCTCAGGTTGTTGGGCGCAATTTATAAAAAATGCAGCGTCTAGTGTAAAAGAAAATGCTGCCCCTAAGAAGCAGAAATATTTGTTTCTTGTTCTTTCTCTCTCATCTCCCTCTCGCTTCTTTTCCTTTTTAGTTACTAACAAGCCCAACGCTGCCCGGGGGCCAAGGCTGTGTCGTCAGTCCCAAGAAGAGACTTTCAGATTTCCACCGTTTTTGCATTAGGATGCTAGTCGTGTCTGTCTGGAGACGAACCTGAATTCACAAAGGCATCCTTTGGTCGCTCACTAACTCTGTCTTTAACGCTCTCTGTCGCTCAGTAGTTGTCTAACTGACCAGGATTTACAGGAAATAGATTAGCTGTGAAATAACATGTGCGGTGCTCTAAAGAATTGTCGTCTTTATCACGAAACTATAATGGTACTCTGAGCCAGTATTCATGCGCGCCTTTTCTGTTTTTATCACTCTGTAAACAAATCACCTATGAGATATTTATCTAATCCTAACCATAATACCTGATTAGAGACAAGTATGATTGAGGCTTTATGACATTGCTTTTATGTTGATTATGTTGATACATGTTCAGACCCACTTAAGTGAATTAAAGCCATGTCATGCGAATTTGTATGGGCGTTTTGTCCGTAAACGATTCTCAAAGTAATCATTTTAAGCTCCAAAACGTGTAGCTCACACTCATTTAAATATTGATTAAAAATGAATATTCTGACCTATCAAAGATTCTTTTTGTAGAACCCAATTTCGTGTGTGATGATTAATGAATGGGACTGTTTTGCAGTGTGGGCATTCATCTTCAAAGGGCTCTAATTAAAAAGCATTATGGAGTCCCAGGAGCCTACTGTTAGTGGCCACTGGGCCATTCGAAGCAAAGCGAGTGAGTGCTTAAGCTTGTGTGTTTTGTTTACTGTATTTCAACATGTAGTCGTGGGACCCTAGAAGAATAGTTTATTATTTTCTGAAGCTGTAATGGGGATTGCATAAAACGGTAAAACAATGTGGGCTATCACGACGGTCCTGGTGCTGTAAAGCAGTGCGAACACCAAGACAAATCATTATTCACCCTCATCTGGTAAACCCCCGCCTAGGAAAGGACACCCGTGACACACTTCGACTCCTAATCCAAATCTGGCTCTGACGTCTGGTATCAAACTTACGCCCTGTCCTTTCTTTAATGGGTCAGACGAACAGACTCGCGGATGTGAAAGGGTTAAACGTCTACAGTAATTAGAGTCGCATTTCGCGTCGGCGTCCTCCAATACGGAGCTGCGAGAAGCCACGTCCACCCCCTCCATCTCTCTCTCTCTCTCTCTCTCTCTCTCTCTCTCTCTCTCTCTCTCTCTCTCTCGCGCTCTTTCTCTTTCTTTCTCTCTCTGTCTCACACACACATACACACGCGCACCTCCCCACCGGCTCCTCCAAGTGCCTAATACACTGTAAAATCAAAGCGCGAGCCTCCCCCGTTCATACCGATGTTGCGCGAGGAGCATAACACTGAGAGAGGTGCTTTCACTTTCCTCTCGTTCTCTCATTCTAAGTATTCGGCAAAGTTATTCATACGGATAGATGTGACTAACTTGGGTCTTAGAACAGGCTTCCTTACTGTATTATGTACAACTGAATGTCTTTATGAGGCTAAAGATGTCTGAGTGAGGTGCTTTTACGCACGGGGCTGAAATGGATCACAGACTCTCCAGAGTCAGCTGGGTGCTGGTCACTGGCCTGGTTATATGTCTGCTTCTGTGTGCGTGTGTAGTGGACTTGGTTCTTGCGCAAATTCGGTACTCCATCCCAGAAGAGCTGGAACACGGAGCTTTTGTGGGAAACATCGCCGAAGACCTGGGTTTGGATGTGGCAAAGCTTTCAGCCCGTCGGTTTCGTATCGTTTCTGGCGCAAAGAAACAGTACTTAGAAGTGAACTTGGAGAATGGCATTCTCTTCGTCAACGAAAAGATAGACAGAGAGGAGCTTTGTGAACGAAGCCCAAACTGTTTTTTGCACTTACAAGTGGTCATTGAAAACCCGTTAGAACTGTACAGAGTTGAAGTGGAGATTTTAGATGTAAATGACAACTCCCCCAGTTTCCCGTGGAGCGAGTTTAATCTTGACATCACAGAGTCCGCCGCACCCGGTTCTCGTTTCCCGTTGGAGAGCGCACAGGATCAGGACGTTGGCACCAACTCTCTGCGCTCCTACCAGCTGAGCGCAAACGAGCACTTCGACCTGAATATCCAGACGCGCAATGATGGGAGCAAGTTTGCTGAGCTTGTGCTGGACACCCCACTGGACCGGGAACAGCAGAAAAAGCACGAAATGGTACTAACTGCTTACGACGGAGGGTCACCGGAACGCTCCGGGACAGCGTTGATAACTATTACAGTTTTAGATGCCAACGATAACGTGCCGGTATTTGACCGCGCAGTTTACCGCGCGAGCCTGGTGGAGAACGCACCGAGAGGGACGCTGGTGCTGAAACTGAACGCAACAGATCTGGACGAGGGCTCGAATGGGGAGGTTACTTATGCGTTCAGCGGACACGCACCGCTCAAGGTGCGTGAACTGTTCAGCGTGGACCCGTATATGGGTGAAATCCGAGTGAAAGGCATTGTGGACTATGAGAAAGCAAGTGTATATGAGCTGTATGTGCAAGCAAAAGACAGGGGACCCTCGGCCGTGGCCGTACACAGTAAAGTGCTGGTAGACATCCTGGATGTAAATGACAACGCGCCCGAAGTCATCCTCACATCAGTGTCCACTCCTGTTCAGGAAGACGCGCCAGCAGGTACGGTGATAGCGGTTATCAGTGTTATGGACCGGGACTCAGGAGAGAACGGAAACGTTGACTGCCAGATTCCAAACAACGTTCCCTTTCAGCTCCACTCATCTTTTAAAAACTATTACACTCTAGTGACAAGCGAGTTTCTGGACAGAGAAACGGTGTCCGAGTACAACATTACCCTCACAGCGCGAGACCTGGGCTCCCCTTCTCTCTCCACCAGAAAAAACATCCTTGTTCAAGTGTCTGATATTAACGACAACCCCCCGCGGTTCTCTCAACCTTCATACACGGTTTATGTGACCGAGAATAATGCCCCGGGCGCTTCCATTTGCTCTGTAACTGCATTCGACCCCGATTCAAACCAGAACGCCTATCTGTCTTATTCGATACTGGAGGGTCAGATTCAGGGCATGCCCGTGTCCACTTATGTCTCAATCAACTCTGACAACGGCAATATCTACGCACTACGCTCCTTTGATTATGAACAACTAAGAAACTTTCAGATTCTGGTACAGGCACAGGACGCAGGCTTCCCCCCTCTCGCTAGTAATGTTACAGTTAACGTCTTTGTCTTGGACCAGAACGACAACGCACCTGTTATTGTATCTCCGCTGCCTAAAAACGGTACCGTGGCCACAGAGGTGGTTCCGCGGTCAGTAGACGCTGGCTACCTAGTTACCAAAATAACAGCGATAGACGCAGACGCGGGACAGAACTCCCGGTTGTCTTATCAGGTGTTACAGGCTACAGACCCGGGGCTGTTCAGTGTAGCTTTGTACACGGGCGAAATCAGGACTATTCGCCGATTAGTGGAAAAAGACGCAACAAGACAGAGACTGGTAATATTAGTCAAGGACAATGGGCAGCCACCCCTTTCCGCCACTGTCTCCATTGTCCTCACAGTGGTAGACAGCGTGCCCGAGTCCCTGTCAGATTTCGGGGACCTCACACTCAGCCCGCAGCCTCCCTCAAATCTCGCTCTCTACTTGATCGTGTCACTGAGCACAATATCTTTAATATTCCTGGTGGCTATCATCGTGCTGGCTGCAGTAAAGTGCTACAAGGATAGCGAGACTCTCAGCGGGTACAACCTGCCCCCCTTTTCCTGCTGCTGCTGCGGGGGGTTTCAGCCAGAGCCGCCCCCGGAGATCTTCAAAAAATCCAACCTCAACCTCCAGATTTCATCCGCCGCCAAAGTGCCCACGAACTGCATGGAGGTGAATGGAAATAGCAGTCTCTCTCAGTCATATTGTTATAAAGTGTGTCTAACCCCCGAATCAGCCAAAAGTGACTTTATGTTTCTGAAGCCGTGCAGCCCGAGCAGCACACCGAGGAACAACGAAGCAAAGAGCGCAGAAAACTCGTGGAACGCGCAAAGCCGGAGCGCATCTGTGAACAACGGAGCAACTACTCCCAGTGAGGTAGAGTGAAATCAGCATATAGTATAAAACAAAGGAGAGCGAGTTTCTCATTTAATTCCAGCCATTCCACTCACTGTCACAATAACATCTATCAACTCAGTTTCCATCAGATAAGAATCTAGAATGTGACATTCTCCTATGAAGGTCAAATCACGCATGCCAGACAGGTTTGTACTCAACTTGAGCAAACCTCATCAAAGTCACGCTTTTCTTCTATCACCCTCTTGTTAGTGTTTTTGCACAGCATGTCGTCTTGACAGCTTTTTAATATAATTGTGGCAATAATGAATTCTAATTGTGTTGCCCGTGTTAATGTTTTGCACCCGGGAAATGAAATGAGACTACGTGAGATTACATTTTAATTGACATGTTAATGAAAGTGTAAAGTCCCATCTTGCGAGGACCATATGCTGTGCAAAACCCGTGTCTCAGAATGAAGTGAGATGTCAATTACTGTGTGAGAGGAAGATGAGATGTAGTTCAAGCTGACTCCCCTGTTCAGTCTTGGTAGCAATTCAAGCATTTAATAATAATTCATGAACTAATTATAAATATTGTGACCTGCGAGAATAATGTCTATATCATCCAGTGTCATTGCCACATAGTTTTCATGCAGTGATATAGCTCATGCATACACCTGCTCCAAGCATAACTACCTGAACAAAAAGTCAAGGTTATAAACATGAAAGTGAATGGCAGTTGTTTGGAATTGTCTGCTTTGGGTTCAGGCAATCCATGTCGCGGCCACTCGGGTTTACGACACGCCTTCTTGTTTTCAAACTAACAGACAGTAACACAGTGACAGATAACCTCACTAACTATGCCTCAAGGGCACAAGGACGACCGAACCATTATACTAGACACAATGTGGCGTACTCGCAAGAGGGGGCTGTCCATTATTGATGAAAAATGGCAAATGGTCGGTTTTGGGGAGACAGGGGAGGACATCGATAGGGGAGGGGGCAAGGAGAAGGAGGGGGCACAAGGACATGGCTGGACTGAGACGTGGACAGCCTGTAGATCGGCCCCGGCGCTGTCCTCTGAATGTGAGGCGAGAAAGAGAGATGTGATTTCATATTTGTCGAGCAAGGGTGGGGAAGAGGAGGGGGTGAAATAGAAGGCGAAGGGAGCAAGGAGATGAGGAGAGGGGGAGTTTACAGAGGCAGGGTGTCTACACCGGTGTTTTCTAATCCTAATAGATGGAGCAGCAGACCATAAATGTGTGCGTAACGCTGATTCTCGTCTCCTCCTGTTTATCAAAACGCAGAGGGACAAAGAGTCGGGGCCTTGATACCAGACTCCACCAGGCAGACTGAGAAATGTCAGCTCGGTCACTGACACATACACCTCTGGCGACCAGAGGGAATTCGAGGTCACGGTGAATGTGCTGCCTGTAGCTAAACTCCTTCAGGAGAAAGTGTCCTTCGTGTTATTAATTGGTTCCACTAATTCACCCGGTGGTGTCCCTCAGCATGCTCACGTGAGTCATAGTGAGGTCGTCTCTATCATGTTGAAGACGAATCACGACGGAACTATTTGAGCATTACACTAAGGCAGCTGCATAGCCCCGCCTATGTTGATGAATCGAAGGTGAAAAGGTAGATTAAATATACATTCAAGCGTGTACAACACACAGGACAGGCAGGTGAATGTATGCCACGGCATGCCTGCGTGCCGCGCCGTGTTGGGTTGCACGCTTACAGCTGCAAGGGCCGCAAACTTTTCAAGGCTCTCTGTGAGACTTTTAATTAAAAACCTTGCTCGAGGAGCATCAGGCAAATATTAATGTAAAATGATGCATAAAATCCACAAAACAATGACGTGTGTAATTTTCTTAATTTCCTCCCTGGACACGGTTCCCTTTGAAGATTAAAATCATGTTTCGTTTCATCCCGGTGGGGTTCTAATTGGTTTTGTGCATAGTTGGCGAGGAGAGTATTTTGAATACCGATTCTAATAATAGCTTACGTCTCATTCTCCTCGTTAACAACTTTAGGTGAATTGATAGAGCGTGGAATTCATACTATGAGAATCAAACTGGAATAAATATCACTCGGGTGCTCTCCATCACCCTTCCCGCTGCGCCACAGAGGATAAAAGCAAAACTAAGTGACAGGCGAATCGTAGCTGGAGGCATCACCACCTCCACTCTTGAAATGAGCCTGTTCTACCAAACATCCACAAGGCGGCAGTCACGATCCGTCTGAAAATAATCACGTCTTCATTTCAAGAGCGACTCTATGAAAGTCTGCTCCTGCCAGTTATCAGTGACCTCTACGATTTAAGAGGGTGGATTGAATAGACATAGTTTAGATAAAACTTAGTTTCTAAAAATAGACCCATACGGTCGTTTAACACGAACAGCTTTCCATTAACTGCCATCTTTTCTCTGCAGCTGAAGCAGCCAAATACAGACTGGACTCTTACGAAGAACCAGAACTCCTCTATCAAAAGGTATCATTTTGACCTTTGATCTTTGGCAGACATCTGTAAAGCAGTATTACCATTTTCTTTTTGCCTCAATATTCAAGTATGTGCTCAATAATGATCTGAAGCAGACAGTCTGCATAAAAGTACCCATGTTAATATGATTTGCATTTTCATAAATATGAGTCAGGTGTATTGTAACGCATACTTATTTTGTTTGTAGTTACAATTCTATAAACATGGATGGCACCCCTCCATGCGAAAAGCCATGCATGCAGACCCAGAAAACTATGTCACCTCCATGGCACCTGGACAGTACTGGACCTGGGGTACTCACATGAGAGGCATGAAAGGTGAGAGGCCAAATGTGGTGCACGAAAAGCCCACATTCCTGTTCATGTATGCATATATACATTTTTCTTTTGGTTGTTCTCTTAACTCACTTGTTGCTGAAGGCTTACCTCATCCTCACTAATAAGCAAGATGATGTTATTTTTTTTGTACTTTTTCGGCTCCTTGCTTCATTTACAGTGTTTAATTGTTTACTGTCCTTACAGCAAATTTCCAAAAAGCTCTACAGACCTAAGTCAATATTGGTAATAATAAGTAGTTGTTTCTCCTCTCCTTCCTCCTCATGTTGTAGATTATAAGATGTCTCCTTCACCCAGTGGGATCCCTTCTCGCCCCTGGACTCCTCGGTGTACACCTCCTCCCCAACAGCAGCAGCCTTCCATCCCCTCCCACCCACACCCACACCCACCACCCGACTACCACCACAATGTGTACATTCCTGGGACACCATCAGGATTTTGCACCCTGAGGCCTGCTGCACAGCGAAGTGACCTGGACGTCCACAATTCTTTCTCTACTTTTGGCAAGAAGCGACGCCTCCAGATGTCGCCCAGGGAGAGGCTGCGATCATAAATAATGACCTGTACAATGATTGACTTTTCAGTAACTACCCAGATGATTAAAAAGATGGATAACCTCATATGAAGACAGCGGTAGAGACCATTCAGTCCATAAATTAATGAATATGATTTATAAGTGGTATGACAACAGAAAGGGAAAGAGGAATAATGAATGGACAATCTGTTTTGGCTAAAATGCAGAAGGAAAATGAGGTCAGATGGCTATTCATGTGACATGCCACTGCAACAAGGTCAACATATGTGTCTGTTATTATTATTATTATTATTATTATTATTATTATTATTATTATTATTATTATTATTATTTAGACAATCAAACTGGAGCAGCAGTTACATCCAAAATGGTTTCTGAAAAGCATTCATGGACAGTAATTTTGCACATGAATTTATATTTTTTAGTTATATGAAAACATTTTGTGCTTTTCCTTTTCTATCTTTGTTTGCTATCAGAGCTTGTGTGAGTATGACAAATAGTATGTTAATGTATATGCAACCTGCGACATGAGGCAGACTACTGTAATGGAGGAGCGGGGTCCCTACACATGTACTGTATACATTTATGAAAATAAAGTATTTTTTTCATATGGGGTTTCTGTTTTCTCTCAAACACGTGTTTGTGACCTGTTGTAATTCATAAAACACAACCCCTGCATGCTGATGCAAATTCAGTTGATGTGAACACATAAATGATTTAGACGTAAGCTTTTCAGATCTATGTTTAATTAGCTAAAGTTAATTATTTCGAGGTGAAAAAGTTCCAGAGCTACTCTTACAAGGGTGAAAAGCTTTTCGCCTTAGTAAGCTGTTTTCCACGGTGAGGAATAAACATAGTAAAATGCTAACATATGCTAATTGGAGTGCTTGCATTTCCATTTGCCCGCAGAGAATAGTGGGGTTCATTAACTGAACAAACAGAACCTCCTCTCTCGAAATATCACTTTAATTAAGACCACGAACACGAATACAAGGGAGGGAAGGGAAAGTGGGGGGAGCGAAGGCTCTCAACTCCAAATGCCACACCTGAATGTGAGTGAGGGGGGCCTGTGGCTTCTCTTTCTATATGCCCTTTTATTTCTTTCTTCTCTGGGAATTAGTTCATACCATCAACAGATGGGAGCTGGCCACAGGCCAGAAATGAGCAGGGTAATTAGGTTGTCCTATGGCTCAGATTGAAAATAATGTCGTTAATAAGGAAACGGGTGTCCACAGAGAGCGTAGAGGGGAGCAGACTAACCTTCTCTGTAGTAAGGTGATCCACAGGGGCGATGGAAGGGGCAGCCATATTTAGATCAGTGAATGAAATATTCTCATTGAATACTTTGTTCTGTATAAAGTTGAATGTGCTGACAACAAAATCACACAAAAATCATCAATGGAAATCAAATTTATTAACCAATGGAGGCCTGGATTTGGAGTCACACACAAAATTAAAGTGGAAAAACACACTACAGGCTGATCCAACTTTGATGTAGTGTCCTTAAAACAAGTCAAAATGAGGCTCAGTATTGTGTGTGGCCTCCATGTGCCCATATGACCTCCCTACAACACCTGGGCATGCTCCTGATGAGGTGGCGGATGGTCTCCTGAGGGATCTCCTCCCAGACCTGGACTAAAGCACCCGCCAACTCCTGGACAGTCTGTGGTGGAATGTGACGTTGGTGGATGGAGCGAGACATGATGTCCCAGATGTGCTCAATTGGATTCAGGTCTGGGGAACAGACGGGCCAGTCCATAGCTTCAATGCCTTCATCTTGCAGGAACTGCTAACACACTCCAGCCACATGAAGTCTAGCATTGTCCTGCATCAGGAGGAACCCAGGGCCAACCGCACCATCATATGGTCTCACAAGGGGTCAGAGGATCTCATCTCGGTACCTAATGGCGGTCATGCTACCTCTGGCGAGCACATGGAGGGCCGTGTGGCCCTCCAAAGAAATTCCACCCCACTACCAAACCAGTCATGCTGAAGGATGTTGCAGGCAGCAGATCGCTCTCCACGGCGTCTCCAGACTCTGTCACGTCTATCATATGTGCTCAGTGTGAACCTGCTTTCATCTGTGAAGAGCACAGGGCACCAGTGGCAAATTTGCCAATCCTGGTGTTCTCTGGCAAATGCCAAGTGTCCTGCACGGTGTTGGGCTGTGAGCACAACCCCCATCTGTGGATGTCAGGCCCTCATACCATCCTCATGGAGTCGGTTTCTAGACACATGCACATTTGTGGCCTGCTCTGCTGGAGGTCATGGCAGGGCTCTGGCAGTGCACCTGTTCCTCCTTGAATAATGGCGGAGGTAGCGGTCCTGCTGCTGGGTTGCTGCCCTCCTACGGCCTCCTCCACATCTCCTGGTGTACTGGCCTGCCTCCTGCTAGTGCCTCCAGCCTCTGGACACTCCGCTGACAAACACAGCAAACCTTCTTGCCACAGCTCGCATTGATGTGCCATCCTGGATGAGCTGCACTACCTCAGCCACTTGTGTGTGTTGTAGAGTCCATCTCATGCTACCACGAGTGTGAAAGCACCACCAACATTCAAAGTGACCAAAACATCAGCGAGAAAGCATAGGTACTGAGAAGTGGTCTGTGGTCCCCACCTGCAGAACCACTCCTTTATTGAGTGTGTCTTGCTAATTGCCAATAATTTCCACCTGTTGCCTATTCCATTTGCACAACAGCATGTGAAATTGGTTGTCAGTCAGCGTTGCTTCCTAAGCGGACAGTTTGATTTCACAGAAGTTTGATTTACTTGGAGTTATATTGTGTTGTTTATTTTATTGAGCAGTGTATAAACTAGATTGCATACATTTCAACTTCTTTGAAAGACAACATCTGGTAAAATTGTACTGAAATTATAAGAATGCGGCTGGATAAAATATAAAATCTCCAAGTATCTTCTCTAACAGCCTCAGAGCACTTGTAACACAGAGAAACTCATTTCATTTCTCACATCACTTAACCATTAGTAAGTCCTAGTGGGAGCTGTCCATTGTCATGGTGCTGAAACTGCTTTGACCAGCGCTTCTTTTAACTCCAGCTGCAATGTTTTCTCTTATCCACCAGAGGGCGCGTCGGACATTGGTGCAGCCAGTTGGATTTGATGTTTTCACAGCATCCTATGAAATTACGTCACCTTAACACCTTGTGTGTGTGTGTGTGTGTGTGTGTGTGTGTGTGTGTGTGTGTGTGTGTGTGTGTTTTTAAAAAAATTTCTAAGCAGTGGAAAAAAAATAAGCCAATAGGTTTAAATTATTCACATAAAATGCAAAATTTTTTACATATTTTCTATTTCCCTCACTTTAAAGTCAGTGATGTGTTTATCTAAATAATACAAATAATACAACAACGTAAAAACAGACAAAAACACTGTTACAAAAACCTTGCATTCCTTAATGCTAAAAATGTATGAAAGTGTAAGATGCTGCAGCTTGCTGTGATAAAGAGCTCATGTTTAAACTATTTTAAATACTGTTGATTTCATTAATCTCTGTCAAGTCTTCATATTTCATGAAGTAATTTTTTTATAATCACATTTTATTCTGTAAACTAACAAGTAACTACAGTTGCCAAATAAATTAAATAAATGGAGCAAAAACCACAACATTACACAAAGAAACATGGATGAAACATGCTAGTTTAAATGGAAATACTCAAATAATATACAAGTCCCTCAAAACAGTACTTAGCAAATAATACTTTAGAAAATGTACTTCAGCTGCATTCCATTACTATGCCTGGAGCAACTTGGCTCTGATCATTTGGCCTGCCTACATATGAAATTATGGAATTACATTTTACTATGACATCTCATGCAGGCATTTTTTAAAAATTGTATCAGAATAATAATCTCCATTAAAATACAATAACTTTAATACATAACTTTACAGACTTAAGGTATTCATATATGGTAGTCAAATACTGGACACTGACACTGTATTCATTTATGATCACTGCACAGTCACAAGAAATACATCTTTACTGAGCAGTTGCACAATCTTTTTTTTTTTTTTTTTTTTTACATTATAGATTCCCAGCAGAGGGCATCATTGAGTAAGAATTATGTGATCCATGCACTTTGTTAAACACTCATCCAACCCAGGGAGAATCATTCCACTCCAAACAAAAAGTGTTGGAACAGACAATATTTTATTTTGTAAAAGCAGTAGGTGTGGGGCTGAACACATACATATGACTTAATGTAGAACATCAAAAACAAAAAACAAATGAAGCTAAACTAAAAAATAATAAAGCAAAACCCATGTAATGTAAATATAAATATTGATAACATGTTATCAATCAACTGAATTTACTACAGTCTGGTCAAGGAGCAAAAGTGTAGTCATTTGTTCTTGTCAAGTAAGCCGAAAAGTACTACCAATGATATTGCCACTTTATAGGATCATTCCACATACATTTTTAAGGTTAATTTTCAATCTATAAGGTAATTAAATAAATGTATCAATACCCCCACTTTATTTTTCATTAAATCTGACCTTTTATATCAAGTGTGCATGCATTTTTAAAATGTAAAGGTGTTGTTTAGAATAATAACATACTTTAAATAAAACATTCTAAACCATGAAGCATTTGTTTTTAAATCAGAGGAATCAGACTCATTCACATTAAGTGCTATTTCCTAATTGGTTTCAGCTTCTAAAAATCTAAACATTATGTTGACTGAGATTATGCATTAAGTCATGTGTCATATTTTAGAGCCATTATTTTCTTGTGTATGCACTAGAAAAACATTATTTTCTAGTGTATGCACTAGAAAAAGGCATTGGCTATTCAAGAAGTGATTCATTAGAAAACAATGCATGTCATATCAACACAAAAAGCTACAAAAGTGAAGGACAGCTCTCCAGTGAAACAGGCACATGGCAATATTTTTGTAAAACCCTAACCTGTGTAGATTACAATTGAATGTTGCCTGCTTAAAGCACCATGAGTGGGCCTAAGTGCATCTATAGTTATAAGCCAGAATCACCTAGTGCACTTATGGCACCAGAAGAAGAATACATAATCATATAAGTGCAGTTAGGGTGTTAGTGATGGTGATACTCACTGGCACTATACCTTATTTAAACACAGAGCTCTCCTCATCATGACAAACTGGCAGTTTAGCTCTTCAAGGGAAACTTATTGTTAACTCTGATGTAATTCCAGAATGAACACAGAAGGTGAATTATAAAGCCAGGAGCTGGTGATGTGTATCTCACTCTTTTTTAAAAATTTATCTTTACTTTGGACATTTCGGCACCAAGGCCCATATAATAGCACACTATTTTTGTGAACATGTATATAAATATAAAATGTAAGTGGAGATGAGTGGAACATGGAAATGATAAATACAGTGCAGCAGGAATGGGGATAACGAAAGAAAGCCACAAGTTATATAAAATGCAAAGCATAGATAAGTGCAAATGATTCTGTTTCTGTAATTTTGCAACAGCCTGACGCTCATTACACAAAATATATCCTGCAGATCTGTTGTGCATAATGATTATTTGATAGTGCACAATACCACTTGAAGCAGAGACTCCAGTTAGAAGAGATACCTGATGATTTTAAGATTCACAATAGTAAAGTACACTACACTGTGGTCTGCACTGTGCAGAAACTATAGTTGTAACAACAAGGTGTTGTAACAACCTTTAGATGCTTTACATGTTGGACATCAGTGTGAGTGAGACCACAGCCTGTGCCAGTGGAACTGAGCAGTCAGAATGACAGCAACAACATAACCTTGCATGAGAAATTTCTCTCTCTTTCTCTCTATCTTTCTGTCTCTGTTAACTCATCATATCATCTGATTGAGAAGTCAGACTTAGCCACTACCTGTTTGTGAGTCAACAATTCTTCTGGTTTAAAATGGACTTTCTCTGCTGCTGCCAGCTGTCATTTCAGAAGATGCAGATGTCCTCCACACAGTTCACCTCCAGGTTTCATCACAGCGTCCTCCCACCAAGCACATCACATTTATCCACAGCTTCATCATCGTTCTTCACTGCTGCTGCACCACACCCAGGGTCTAGACTGGTGGAGATTATGTCATGAAATTCAGTAAACACAACCCCTTTAAAGTAAGCTTCACTGACAAAGACTCCACATATACTTCATCTTGTACTTATTGTGCATGTTGAGTCATTTTTTACTCTAAAAGCCTTTCTTTCATTTGAGACTCCTTAGATTGAAGACTATTTACTACAGTACTACTGTAGTACTGAGTTAACTGCATGTCACATATTTTTTTAGTGCAATATATACTTCTGCTTCACTACATTTCAGTTACTCTCCTGTAGAGACCAACTCTATGCAGGCCAGGATTCCTGACTTTTTCAAACATTTTACAGGCCAAAATCCATATTTTGAAGTTGATATACAAGTAAGCAGAAATATTTGGTCACAAACTGTAAAGCAACATCTACCAGTACAAGTCATATACCAGCTTTCTTAGAACAGGCAGTAATGGACTGGCATCAAGTAATAACAGCATCAACAAACTTGTGTATAAATACACAGAGCATGAAACTGAGACTGAAGCTTAGCAGATGCAGACAGAGAAAGAAGAGAAGCTAGAAAAGCATATGTCTTCATTATACAAACAAATACCTCAGTGAGGCAGGAGCTGCTATATATGGATGTTTTTAATAACCTAGTGTGAACATGCAAATAAAAAAAGACAATTTAACTTAAGGAATGCCTTTGTAGACTTTTTTTCAATGATTTATTCCCTTAGAGCACCATAGTCAGACATTGTTTGAAATCAGTGTTATGCTGGTATGTGAGGCCACAAAGGCCATTTCAGAGCTGAAAAAAATAATAATAACGTGCTATGTTCAGGTTATATCACATGGTGTCACTGTTGACCACTGAAGCACACTACCTCTTGTTTCTCTGAAGTCATGACACACCCATTTATAAAGGCTGAGGACACACAGCTTTCTTCAATAGGCGCTTTTTTAATATTTATTTATACACAGACCCTTAATTAATTAATTTCTATTTTTCTGAATTTTTGCCAAGAAATTTTGTCGAATCTTAAGAATCAAAGATAGCGTTTTAAGGATTTGGGTTATTTTTTTCCTGCAAAGCAAAAGATGACATTTTGCATTGCCGTCTTTGTCTTGTGTGCAGTATGGCCACCTGCTTTGTCAGTGACACGGTACTCCATACCGGAGGAGATGGAAAGGGGATCTGTTGTGGCTAATCTCGCTGCAGATCTAGGACTTGAACCTGGAGGTTTGGCACAACGAGAGGTAAAGCTTGATATTTTTTCCAACAAAAAATACCTAGATTTTAACAAAAAGACGGGGGAACTGTACATCGTAGAAAAAATGGACAGGGAATATCTTTGTCCGGCGAAACCCACGTCGTGTTTTTTAAAGCTTGATATGATCATAGAAAGCCCCTTGCGTATCTTCAACATCGAGCTGGGAATAACGGACATAAACGATAACGCTCCACATTTCCGACGAGACAGAGTGGAGCTCGACGTTTCAGAATCAGCGACACCGGGAGAGAGGTTCTCCCTGCCCAACGGCGTGGATCCAGATGTTGGCATAAATACAATTAAAACGTATAAACTCAGTGTCAGTGAGCACTACACAATCGAAATTCAGACCGGTAGTGACGGGACACAGTACGTAGACTTGGTGTTGATCAAATCACTGGATAGAGAACAGACTGCTGTTCACAATTTAATATTGACTGCTGTGGATGGAGGTGTACCTGTGCGGTCCGGCACTGCCAATATCATTGTAAGAGTACAGGACACAAACGATAATCCTCCAAGGTTTGATAAGCAGACTTACACTATTAATATGACAGAAAACACCCCAATAGGAACTTTAGCCATGAAGCTCAACGCTACAGACCTTGATGAGGGTTTGAATTCAGAGATTGTGTACTCATTCACCCTTTACACGTCAGAAAAAACACAAGAAGTATTTGCACTGAATCCTAACACTGGAGAGATAACAGTGAAAGGAACTATAGACTATGAAAATATGAAAATCTATGAGATGCACGTTGAGGCCAAAGATAAAGGGACGCACCCCTTGCTTGGTCACTGTAAAGTGGTCGTCCATGTGATGGACATGAATGACAATTATCCAGAGATCACCATACAGTCCGTTAAAAACACAGTCGAGGAGAACATAGCAGTGGGAAGTGTCATTGCACTTGTAGATATAAGTGACAGAGACACCGGTGATAATGGAAAAGTAAGCTTAACTATACATGAAGCGACACCCTTTATTATTAATAAATCATCAGAAAGACCCATGCATTACAAGCTCATCGTGTCCGAACCTTTAGATCGTGAAACAGTGCATGAATATGAAATAATGCTGATTGTAACAGATGCAGGGAGCCCACCTTTATCTGACAATGAAACAATAACTGTCCATCTATTGGATGTTAATGACAATGTTCCACAGTTCCCCCAGTCATTTTATACTATACGAGTCATGGAGAATAATGCACCTGGGGCCTTGCTCAGCTCCCTCACTGCCTTTGACCCTGACCTCCATGAAAACCAGTATCTAGTTTATTTCATAATAGAGAAGGAGATAGCCAACACCTCCATGTCCATGCTGTTCTCCATCAATCCAGAAAATGGCAATCTTTACGCACTAAAAACTTTTGATTATGAGATTGAGAAGGAGTTTTTGTTCCACATCGAGGCCAGAGACTCTGGCTCTCCTCCTCTCGCGAGTAATGTGACTGTCCACATCATTATTGTTGATCAGAATGACAATGCTCCGATTATTGTGTCTCCGTGGCGTGCACATGGCTCAGTGGTGGAGGAAAAAATCCCCAGATCCACTGATAAGGGATCCCTGATTGCCAAGGTGATAGCTTTAGACACGGACTCTGTGCACAACTCTCGGATCACCTACCAGTTTCTACAGGTGACTGATGCCACCTTGTTCAGTCTGGACCAATACAATGGAGAGATCCGGACTATGAGGATGTTCAGTTACAGAGATCCACGCCATCAGAGACTGGTTGTTGTTGCCAAGGACAATGGAGATCCTGCTCTCTCTGCTACAGTCACCATCAAGCTGACCACAATGGAGACTGCTGTTAAAACCTACTCTGACATGACTGAGGAGCCTCTGGAATATGACATCTTCTCAGACATAAACCTGTATTTGGTCATCGGTCTGGGCTCTGTGTCATTTCTGCTGCTCATCACCATATTGGTTACTATTGTGATCAAGTGTCAGAAACCCAAGCCCAGCAAAGCAGCTCCTCCCTTCAGGAACAGTGTAATCAGTGAGAGGAACTCCACCATTGCAGACTCCACTCTGGTCTCCAACGATGCCTACTGGTACAGTCTGTTTCTAGCAGAGACCAGGAAAGGCAAGCTGGTGGTTAGACAGCCTCTGCCAAAGGGCTCCAGATACATTGTGTCCAGCATCCCGAGAGGGACAGGACTGACAGAGACTAGTGACTCAGCGGCCTCTACTCTGCAGGTAGGAATCTAATATACATAAATGTTTTCATAATTATAATCTATAAACATAGATCATAAATTGGTTGTTTCTGATAATAATCTTCATAATTTTGCCCACAAGTCACCTGAAAAATCTAACCATTTGTCTTAAAGGTATCTCAGTAACACGTTAGGCTAAAAAATAATCTTAAATGCGTAAAACACTAAACTTAACGTTTTTAAAAATAATTAAAACATTTGAACTTACAAAATCTAACTGGTGGCGCTGTTTTTTCAGTAAATGCCAACGCACGAACGGCAGCAAAATTAGTTGTCATGAGGGGATGCAGTGAATCGAGGGCCAGCTCTGTGGGGCAGAAACTCCACATCAAAATACGCAGAACTCATTAGCTGCGAAATATCTTTGCGGTTACCTTTTTTGTATTTGTTCTGGACCGAGAAGATAAAAAGTCTTAATATTAATGGAAACATACATATATCACTTGAAGTGCGGTGAAATCTAAAAGGAGAACACAAAAAGGGGTCCTCGTTAACAATGGCGTCTTGTGAGAGGTACGTGATGCTCGCTATTCTTTATTCTTTTATTCACAACATATCAACGTCAGTGACTCACTACTCGATACCCGAAGAATTAAAAGAAGGATCAGTGGTCGCTGACCTTGCCACCGATCTCAGCCTCGATATTAAAACACTGAATCAGAGGAAGATGCGAGTTGATATAATCGCGAACAAAAAATATCTGGATGTGAACAAAGAGACTGGGGAGCTGTATGTTGTAGAGAAAATTGACAGGGAACATATTTGCAACACCAAGTCGTCAGCATCTTGCTATCTAAAACTAGAAGCAATACTGGAAAATCCATTGCGAATATTTAATATAGAAATTGAAATTCTTGACATGAACGACAATGCCCCGCAATTTCGGAGAGACACAATACATTTAGACATATCTGAAGCGACGGCGAGAGGAGAGAGATTTTCTTTGAGTAATGCAGTCGATCCTGATGTTGGATCCAATTCAGTGAAAACATACCATCTGAGTCAAAGTGAATATTTTACTATTGAGGTGCAAACAGGAAGAGATGGGTCGAAGTTTGCAGAATTAATTCTAACAAAGATAATAGACCGAGAGCAGCGAGCTTTTCATAATCTGATCCTCACAGCTGTAGATGGAGGAACACCTGCTCGTTCTGGAACTGTTAGCATTATTGTTCATGTTTTGGATAATAATGACAACGCTCCAGTTTTTGACAGAGACAATCTAAATGTAAAGATATTGGAAAATTCTCCAATTGGAAGTCTTGTTGTTCATCTCAATGCGACTGACTTAGATGAAGGCTCAAATTCTGATATAACATATTCATACAGTTTATATACATCAGAAAAAACACAAGAGACATTTAATCTGAACCCTGCCACTGGTGAAATTACAGTTAAGGGAATGCTGAACTATGAAGATTTCAGGATTTATGACATGGAAGTTATAGCTACTGATAAAGGAGCCAGCAGTTTATCAGGACAATGTACCATAAAGATTCTAGTTGAAGACATGAATGATAACCACCCAGAAATATCAATCAAATCATTTCAGAGTCCAGTCAATGAAAACATAGAGTTAGACACAGTGATAGCTGTAGTTAGTGTCAGTGACAAAGATTCGGGTGATAATGGAAAAGTTGATCTTCATATTCCAGATAATATGCCTTTCAAACTGAAAGAGTCCTCTGATAACTATTATGAATTAGTAGTGTCGGAGCCGTTAGACCGTGAGAAGGTCCCAGAATATGACATCACTTTCACTGTGACAGACAGAGGTTCTCCTCCTTTATCTGACAATGAAACCATGACCTTAGAGCTCCTGGATATTAATGACAATGTCCCACAGTTCCCCCAGTCATTTTATACTATACGAGTCATGGAGAATAATGCACCAGGGGCCTTGCTCAGCTCCCTCACTGCCTTTGACCCTGACCTCCATGAAAACCAGTATCTCGTTTATTTCATAATAGAAAAGGAGATAGCCAACACCTCCATGTCCATGCTGTTCTCCATCAATCCAGAGAATGGCAATCTTTATGCACTAAAAACTTTTGATTATGAGATTGAGAAGGAGTTTTTGTTTCACATTGAGGCCAGAGACTCTGGCTCTCCTCCTCTCACCAGTAATGTGACTGTCCACATCATTATTGTGGATCAGAATGATAATGCTCCAGTTATTGTGTCTCCGTGGCGTGCACATGGCTCGGTGGTGGAGGAAAAGATCCCCAGATCCACTGATAAAGGCTCCTTGGTTGCCAAGGTGATAGCTTTAGACACAGACTCTGTGCACAACTCTCGGATCACCTACCAGTTTCTACAGGTGACTGACGCCACCTTGTTCAGTCTGGACCAATACAATGGAGAGATCCGGACTATGAGGATGTTCAGTTACAGAGATCCACGCCATCAGAGATTGATTGTTGTTGCCAAGGACAATGGAGATCCTGCTCTCTCTGCTACAGTCACCATCAAGTTGACCACAATGGAGACTGCTGTTAAAGCCTACTCTGACATGACTGAGGAGCCTCTGGAATATGACGTCTTCTCGGACATAAACCTGTATTTGGTCATCGGTCTGGGCTCAGTGTCATTTCTGCTGCTCATCACCATATTGGTTACTATTGTGATCAAGTGTCAGAAACCCAAGCCCAGCAAAGCAGCTCCTCCCTCCAGGAACAGTGTAATCAGTGAGAGGAACTCCACCATCGCAGACTCCACTCTGGTCTCCAACGATGCCTACTGGTACAGTCTGTTTCTAGCAGAGACCAGGAAAGGCAAGATGGTGGTTAGACAGCCTCTGCCAAAGGGCTCCAGATACATTGTGTCCAGCATCCCGAGAGGGACAGGACTGACAGAGACTAGTGACTCAGCAGCTTCTACTCTGCAGGTAGGAATCTAGTATCAATTTATGCATTTATTTAAGTGCAATGTCAACTCTTTTGTTCATGTATTGTACATTGTATATGAAGTGGGTTCTTGTTTTACATGTTAGACGTTTGGAGACAAATAAACATAGCTTAGATTCCTAAAGAGTCTCAGTAAATGCGATTGTTTTATTCGGTAAACTCAATTTACAGTAAATAAAATAAATAAATGAACAGATTCATTTATTTATTTATTTTCATTTCATCAAATTTCATTTTATCACAGTATAAACTCTGTGAAATAATATCGGTGGCGCTGTTCCGTTAGTAAAACGCCAGGCTATGAACGTAGTCACAGTGAAAGTCTGAGTAAATCGGAAAATGAGCGGACAGCTCCCTGGTGTTAAAACTGCAGTGCGAAAACGCGCCCACCAATTTTAATGAGGAAAATTCAGCGGGATAAAATTCTGTCTCAGTGTACTTCGGGTCAAAAGTGCTTTTAACCAAATTTTAGACTTTGGAATCATAGATGATAACGAGTGAGATTCTTTAACTCCATGCAAATCAAGGGCTCCGTTTGCAACAATGGAGTCGCAGAAAAGGTACGTGCTGCTCATTATTCCTCTGTTCTCGATCATTTATAAAACATCGGCTTCAGTGACTCATTATTCCTTGCACGAAGAAATGAAAGAAGGATCAGTTGTGGCTAACCTTGCCACCGATCTCAGCCTGGATGCTAAAACACTAAATCAGAGGAAGATGCGTCTTGATATCATCGCGAACAAGAAATATTTGGATGTGAACAAAGACACCGGCGAGCTGTATGTTGTTGAGAAGATTGACAGGGAGTATATTTGCCCTACAAAATCATTAGCGTCCTGTTATCTCAGGCTCGAGGTTATCCTAGAAAATCCATTACGAATATTTAATATAGAGGTTGAAATTCTTGACATGAACGACAACGCCCCACAATTTCGGAGAGACGCCATTCATTTAGACATATCTGAAGCGACGCCAAAAGGAGAGAGATTTTCTCTGAGTAATGCAGTCGATCCTGATGTTGGATCCAATTCAGTGAAAACATACCATCTGAGTGAAAGTGAATATTTTAATATTGAGGTTCAGACCGGAAGAGAAGGGTCGAAGTTCGCAGATTTAATATTAAAAAAGACATTAGACCGAGAGCAGCAGGCTGTTCATAATTTGATCCTCACAGCAATAGATGGAGGAACACCTGCTCGTTCTGGCACTGCCAGTGTCATAGTTCATGTTTTGGACACAAATGACAACGCACCTACCTTTGGCAAGGACAATCTGAGCGTGAAGGTAATGGAAAATTCTCCAATTGGAAGTCCTGTGGTTCATCTCAATGCGACTGACTTAGATGAAGGCTCAAATTCTGATATAACATATTCATATAGTTTATATACATCAGAAAAAACACAAGAGACATTTAATCTGAACCCTGCCACTGGTGAAATTACAGTTAAGGGAATGCTGAACTATGAAGATTTCAGGATTTATGACATGGAAGTTATAGCTACTGATAAAGGAGCCAGCAGTTTATCAGGACAATGTACCATAAAGATTCTAGTTGAAGACATGAATGATAACCACCCAGAAATATCAATCAAATCATTTCAGAGTCCAGTCAATGAAAACATAGAGTTAGACACAGTGATAGCTGTAGTTAGTGTCAGTGACAAAGATTCAGGTGATAATGGAAAAGTTGATCTTCATATTCCAGATAAAATGCCTTTCAAACTGAGAGAGTCCTCTGATAACTATTATGAATTAGTAGTGTCGGAGCCGTTAGACCGTGAGAAGGTCCCAGAATATGACATCACTTTCACTGTGACAGACAGAGGTTCTCCTCCTTTATCTGACAATGAAACTATGACCTTAGAGCTGCTGGATATTAATGACAATGTTCCACAGTTCCCCCAGTCATTTTATACTATACGAGTCATGGAGAATAATGCACCAGGGGCCTTGCTCAGCTCCCTCACTGCCTTTGACCCTGACCTCCATGAAAACCAGTATCTCGTTTATTTCATAATAGAGAAGGAGATAGCCAACACCTCCATGTCCATGCTGTTCTCCATCAATCCAGAGAATGGCAATCTTTATGCACTAAAAACTTTTGATTATGAGATCGAGAAGGAATTTCTATTCCACATCGAGGCCAGAGACTCTGGCTCTCCTCCTCTTAGCAGTAACGTGACTGTCCACATCATTATTGTGGATCAGAATGACAATGCTCCAGTTATTGTGTCTCCGTGGCGTGCACATGGCTCGGTGGTGGAGGAAAAGATCCCCAGATCCACTGATAAGGGATCCCTGATTGCCAAGGTGATAGCTTTAGACACGGACTCTGTGCACAACTCTCGGATCACCTACCAGTTTCTACAGGTGACTGACGCCACCTTGTTCAGTCTGGACCAATACAATGGAGAGATCCGGACTATGAGGATGTTCAGTTACAGAGATCCACGCCATCAGAGATTGATTGTTGTTGCCAAGGACAACGGAGATCCTGCTCTCTCTGCCACAGTCACCATCAAGCTGACCACAATGGAGACTGCTGTTAAAGCCTACTCTGACATGACTGAGGAGCCTCTGGAATATGACATCTTCTCAGACATAAACCTGTATTTGGTCATTGGTCTGGGCTCAGTGTCATTTCTGCTGCTCATCACCATATTGGTCATGATCGTGATCAAGTGTCAGAAACCCAAGCCCAGCAAGGCAGCTCCTCCCTTCAGGAACAGTGTGATCAGTGAGAGGAACTCCACCATCGCAGACTCCACTCTGGTCTCCAACGATGCCTACTGGTACAGTCTGTTTCTAGCAGAGACCAGGAAAGGCAAGCTGGTGGTTAGACAGCCTCTGCCAAAGGGCTCCAGATACATTGTGTCCAGCATCCCGAGAGGGACAGGACTGACAGAGACTAGTGATTCAGCAGCTTCTACTCTGCAGGTAGGAATGTAGTTTACAGATATGGTATTTTATCAATACAATTAATACATGTAAGATAAATACCATTATTGTTATTATCTATTTTTCTGCTTTAAAAAAAAATTTCAGTGAATGAATGGAAAGAGTCATAAATTATCATGACACACTAGTATCATATGCATATCTTAGTACATAATCAACAAAGTAATAATCAATCATTATGATTTAGCAGCTTTTAATTGTCTTCAGGTCTTCTAGTCAAAAATCAAGCCTGCAGTTCACAGAACTGTCTAAAAAACTGAGCAGTAATAGCAGCAAATTAAATTCCAAATGTTGCATTCAGGATGAAAGTGCTTAATGTCTTCATCACTTAATCATGTTTATTGATATTTAGATAATTAAAAAAAAGTTATTATTATTATCTTCATCGTTATTATGCTTATTTTAAACAATATAATTCAACTGTACAGTTTTCTCCATATTTTTTGAAACGTAAAAATCAACATTATGTGCGTCTTGGCAGGCTTACGAGATTTTTCTCTTTGTTCTTGTTTTTTTCAAAATAAAATGTAATATTATGTCTATTCACTTTCTTTCACTGTGCATTCTGTATAGGTAACATTGACAACCCATGCATTTACGATGGATATAATTAATATTTTGTTATCTTGAATCATACGGTATTCATCACTGATTAAAAATGGACTAAATCACTAATTTGTCTGAAGAGCCACGATCATGAAGATATACTTTGATAATCATTAAATATAAAAATGAATTAAAATATGATTATAAATTAATGACAGCTTAAAGTTATAACATATTTGAAAATCATATGCAGTATACTAAATGTATTCTCGCTTTAAAATTCAGAAATGTTCACGTGATTAAGAGCGATCATTTTGAGACATGAATTGTGTCTTAAAACTGAATGTTCTTCTAAGCAAACTCAGTTTAAATTCTTTCAAACCAATAAACTAACTTCGTTTATTTTTTTAGGAGCCCCACTGGCTCCACCCGGGTCCGGGTATACACATAAATATACACATAAATATATGCTTAAAGCAAAAGAAATTAAAAACAATTTCTAGATGTGTGTTGTTCTGCGCAGTACGAAGAATCTAACAAAATCTTTGGGGTGGCGCTATTCTTCTAGTAAAATGGAAACCCAAGAGCGTAATAGCAGAAACCGGTGGTCGTCCGAGCGCTTTTAGAAGCAGGGGGTAAGCGCTGTGGTGCTGAAACTCTATTGCGAAATACCCTGGCCTGGTTTTAGGTTCAGATAAGCTTTGAGATTCACATTACGTATGTTTGGCTGGGCAATAAGATGGGACATCAAAACTGAGTGTTGCTGGAAACATATATTTGATCGTTTGAAGTGCGATGAAATCTCACACAAGACGTATTTCCAGAACAATGGATTCTTGTAAGAGGTACGTCATGCTCGCTGTTATTATTTTTTTCGTCCGTTACATATCAGCCTCAGTAACTCATTATTCAATACCCGAAGAAATGAAAGAAGGATCAGTTGTGGCTAACCTTGCCACCGATCTCAGCCTGGATGTGAAAACACTGAATCAGAGGAAGATGCGTCTTGATATAATCGCGAACAAAAAATATTTGGATGTGAACAAAGACACTGGCGAGCTGTATGTTGTTGAGAAGATTGACAGGGAGTACATTTGTCCGTCAAAATCGTCAGCTTCTTGTTATCTAAAACTAGAGGTTACACTGGATAACCCAGTGCGCATTTTTAATATAGAGGTTGAAATTCTTGATATGAATGACAACGCCCCACAATTTCGGAGAGACGCCATACATCTAGACATATCTGAAGCAACTGCAAAAGGAGAGAGATTTTCTCTGAGTAATGCAGTCGATCCTGATATCGGATCCAATTCAGTGAAAACATACCATCTGAGTGAAAGTGAATATTTTACTATAGAGGTGCAAACAGGAAGAGATGGGTCGAAGTTTGCTGATTTGATCTTAAAAAAGACATTAGACCGAGAGCAGCAGGATGTTCATAATCTGATCCTCACAGCAGTAGATGGAGGAACACCTGCTCGTTCTGGCATGGCCAGTGTCATAGTTCGAGTTTTGGATACGAATGACAACGCACCTACCTTTGAGGATACACTTTACAACGTGAAAATATTGGAAAACTCTCCAATTGGAAGTCTTGTTGTTCATCTGAATGCAACAGACTCAGATGAGGGTTCAAATTCTGATATAACATATTCATACAGTTTATATACGTCAGAAAAAACACAAGAGACATTTAATCTGAACACTGCAACTGGTGAAATTACAGTTAAGGGAATGCTGAACTATGAAGATTTCAGGATTTATGACATGGAAGTTATAGCTACTGATAAAGGAGCCAGCAGTTTATCAGGACAATGTACCATAAAGATTCTAGTTGAAGACATGAATGATAACCACCCAGAAATATCAATCAAATCATTTCAGAGTCCAGTCAATGAAAACATAGAGTTAGACACAGTGATAGCTGTAGTTAGTGTCAGTGACAAAGATTCAGGTGATAATGGAGAAGTTGATCTTCATATTCCAGGTAATATGCCTTTCAAACTGAGAGAGTCCTCTGATAACTATTATGAATTAGTAGTGTCGGAGCCGTTAGACCGTGAGAAGGTCCCAGAATATGACATCACTTTCACTGTGACAGACAGAGGTTCTCCTCCTTTATCTGACAATGAAACCATGACCTTAGAGCTCCTGGATATTAATGACAATATCCCACAGTTCCCCCAGTCATTTTATACTATACGAGTCATGGAGAATAATGCACCAGGGGCCTTGCTCAGCTCCCTCACTGCCTTTGACCCTGACCTCCATGAAAACCAGTATCTCGTTTATTTCATAATAGAGAAGGAGATAGCCAACACCTCCATGTCCATGCTGTTCTCCATCAATCCAGAGAATGGTAATCTTTACGCACTAAAAACTTTTGATTATGAGCTCGAGAAGGAATTTCTATTCCACATCGAGGCCAGAGACTCTGGCTCTCCTCCTCTCAGCAGTAACATGATTGTCCACATCATTATTGTGGATCAGAATGACAATGCTCCAGTTATTGTGTCTCCGTGGCGTGCACATGGCTCAGTGGTGGAGGAAAAGATCCCCAGATCCACCGATAAGGGATCCCTGATTGCCAAGGTGATAGCTTTAGACACAGACTCTGTGCACAACTCTCGGATCACCTACCAGTTTCTACAGGTGACTGACGCCACCTTGTTCAGTCTGGACCAATACAATGGAGAGATCCGGACTATGAGGATGTTCAGTTACAGAGATCCACGCCATCAGAGACTGGTTGTTGTTGCCAAGGACAATGGAGATCCTGCTCTCTCTGCTACAGTCACCATCAAGTTGACCACAATGGAGACTGCTGTTAAAGCCTACTCTGACATGACTGAGGAGCCTCTGGAATATGACATCTTCTCGGACATAAACCTGTATTTGGTCATTGGTCTGGGCTCGGTGTCATTTCTGCTGCTCATCACCATATTGGTCACGATCGTGATCAATTGTCAGAAACCCAAGCCCAGCAAAGCAGCTCCTCCCTCCAGGAACAGTGTGATCAGTGAGAGGAACTCCACCATCGCAGACTCCACTCTGGTCTCCAACGATGCCTACTGGTACAGTCTGTTTCTAGCAGAGACCAGGAAAGGCAAGATGGTGGTTAGACAGCCTCTGCCAAAGGGCTCCAGATACATTGTGTCCAGCATCCCAAGAGGGACAGGACTGACAGAGACTAGTGACTCGGCAGCTTCTACTCTGCAGGTAGGAATCTGTTGTACAAACACGGTATTTCAACCTATACTCTTTATCCTTTTAAATAAATTTCTATTTTTTTTGTCAAGTTCGTGTATAGTAAAACTTCAGTGAATTAATGTAAAACTTCAAAACTTTCTTGAGATACCAGTATCACTGGCATAATCTAGTATATCCAAGAGATCAATAACTGCAACAAATAAGTTAATTCACTCACCATGGTTCAATAGTTATGAGGAATATAATTTTTGTTGTATTATTTATCACTTGGTAAGCAGGATACTCTAATTATTTTTTCTGAGGGGCTACGAACATGAATAATTCACAACGACATGTTTAGGAAATCATAACATTTAGAATTAAGCAGAATAAGTATAGAAATTAATAAGTAGAAGTACTCTATATTTATAAGTTGTCTACTCTATGTTCAATGACGTTTCATTTTCAGGTGTTGAATTTTTGAAGCGTTTAAGCTTCATCATTTAGACTCATGAATTATGTCTTAAATTTGAATTTTGTCGTCAACAAAACTAATTTTAAAACCACTGAAACTGACAAACGAACTTAATTTAACCGAAACGACCCCATTAGTGGAGCTCTATAAAGCAATGCCAGTCTGTCTGGGGTCCGCTCTACACAGAGTCAAATAAAGTAATAAATGAAAAATTATTTTTAGATGTATCATGCTCAGAGTAGTTCAAAGTATCTGGAAAACACATAGGGGTGGCGCTATTCTGTTAGTAAAATCCCAACACACGGACTTAATCAGAGAGTACCGCGATGGTCTGGGCACTTCGGATAAACAAGCGGACAGCTCCGTGGTGTTGAAAGTCCGCTCCATGACGCGCTGGCGTTAATTTGGCAACGAAAAATTGTCAAGATTGATTATTTTTGTTTGCCTACGATCAAAGACGGGATAACACAACTGAATATTACCAGACACATACATTACATCGTTTAGCGCAGCGAACTCTCAAAGAAGACGGTTTGCCAGAACAATGGAGTCTTGTAAGAGGTACGGGCTGCTTGCTATTATTTTTTCTTTTGTTCGTCACATATCGACATCAGTAACTCATTATTCAATACCGGAAGAAATGAAAGAAGGATCAGTTGTGGCTAACCTTGCCACCGATCTCAGCCTGGATGTAAAAACATTGAATCAGAGGAAGATGCGTCTTGATATAATAGCAAACAAAAAATATTTGGATGTGAACAAAGACACTGGCGAGCTGTATGTTGTAGGGAAGATTGACAGGGAACATATTTGCAACACCAAGTCGTCTTGCTATTTAAAACTAGAGGTAATACTAGAAAACCCAGTGCGAATTTTTAATATAGAGGTTGAAATTCTTGATATGAACGACAACGCCCCGCAATTTCGAAGAGACACAATACATTTAGACATATCTGAAGCGACGGCGAGAGGAGAGAGATTTTCTTTGAGTAATGCAGTCGATCCTGATGTTGGATCCAATTCAGTGAAAACATACCATCTGAGTGAAAGTGAATATTTTACTATAGAGGTGCAAACAGGAAGAGATGGGTCAAAATTTGCCGAAATAATTTTAAAAAAGACATTAGACCGAGAGCAACAGGATGTTCATAATTTGATCCTCACAGCAGTAGATGGAGGAACACCTGCTCGTTCTGGCACTGCCAGTGTTATAGTTCGAGTTTTGGATACGAATGACAACGCACCTACTTTTGACGATTCACTTTACATCGTGAAAATAATGGAAAATTCTCCAATTGGAAGTCTTGTTATTCATCTGAATGCAACAGACTCAGATGAGGGTTCAAATTCTGATATAACATATTCATACAGTTTATATACGTCAGAAAAAACACAAGCGACATTTAATCTGAACCCTGCCACTGGTGAAATTACAGTTAAGGGAATGCTGAACTATGAAGATTTCAGGATTTATGACATGGAAGTTATAGCTACTGATAAAGGAGCCAGCAGTTTATCAGGACAATGTACCATAAAGATTCTAGTTGAAGACATGAATGATAACCACCCAGAAATATCAATCAAATCATTTCAGAGTCCAGTCAATGAAAACATAGAGTTAGACACAGTGATAGCTGTAGTTAGTGTCAGTGACAAAGATTCAGGTGATAATGGAAAAGTTGATCTTCATATTCTAGATAATATGCCTTTCAAACTGAGAGAGTCCTCTGATAACTATTATGAATTAGTAGTGTCAGAGCTGTTAGACCGTGAGAAGGTCCCAGAATATGACATCACTTTCACTGTGACAGACAGAGGTTCTCCTCCTTTATCTGACAATGAAACCATGACCTTAGAGCTCCTGGATATTAATGACAATATCCCACAGTTCCCCCAGTCATTTTATACTATACGAGTCATGGAGAATAATGCACCAGGGGCCTTGCTCAGCTCCCTCACTGCCTTTGACCCTGACCTCCATGAAAACCAGTATCTCGTTTATTTCATAATAGAGAAGGAGATAGCCAACACCTCCATGTCCATGCTGTTCTCCATCAATCCAGAGAACGGTAATCTTTACGCACTAAAAACTTTTGATTATGAGATTGAGAAAGAGTTTCTATTCCACATCGAGGCCAGAGACTCTGGCTCTCCTCCTCTCACCAGTAATGTGACTGTCCACATCATTATTGTGGATCAGAATGATAATGCTCCAGTTATTGTGTCTCCGTGGCGTGCACATGGCTCGTTGGTGGAGGAAAAGATCCCCAGATCCACTGATAAGGGATCCCTGATTGCCAAGGTGATAGCTTTAGACACGGATTCTGTGCACAACTCTCGGATCACCTATCAGTTTCTACAGGTGACTGATGCCACCTTGTTCAGTCTGGACCAATACAATGGAGAGATCCGGACTATGAGGATGTTCAGTTACAGAGATCCACGCCATCAGAAACTGGTTGTTGTTGCCAAGGACAACGGAGCGCCTGCTCTCTCTGCTACAGTCACCATCAAGTTGACCACAATGGAGACTGCTGTTAAAGCCTACTCTGACATGACTGAGGAGCCTCTGGAATATGACATCTTCTCGGACATAAACCTGTATTTGGTCATCGGTCTGGGCTCAGTGTCATTTCTGCTGCTCATCACCATATTGGTCACGATCGTGATCAAGTGTCAGAAACCCAAGCCCAGCAAAGCAGCTCCTCCCTCCAGGAACAGTGTGATCAGTGAGAGGAACTCCACCATCGCAGACTCCACTCTGGTCTCCAACGATGCCTACTGGTACAGTCTTTTTCTAGCCGAGACCAGGAAAGGCAAGATGGTGGTTAGACAGCCTCTGCCAAAGGGCTCCAGATACATTGTGTCCAGCATCCCGAGAGGGACAGGACTGACAGAGACTAGTGACTCAGCAGCATCTACACTGCAGGTAGGAATCCAGTTTTCCAGACACGTTTTATATATATATATATATATATATATATATATATTATTTTTTTTTACAACAGATTCTTTTATTTTATTGATTTTTTGAAGTTCATTAAAAAAAAAAAAAGTGAGGTGACCAGCAATCTGAGCACATCTTGTGTTCATCTTATGAATAACTGGAGTAGATACATAGTGGCATCTGACCCCGAAATAAATAATAATAATTAAAAAAACAATAAAGTTATACTTACTTTTATGTTGAACAGATTCGAATCGTTATAAAACCCAAAAGGTGGCGCTGTTTTGTCAGGAAAATGTCAGATCATGAAGTCTATGAGAGTTTGTCGTCCTCATTATGGCGTATTGCGAAAGAAGTGACCGTTTCGTGGTGCTGAAACTCCTCTGTGAAGCGCGCCGTGCTTAATTTATATTGGGATTGATCTGGGAATGAATCGTTTGCACATTTTTTGAATCAACAAGGGAAGAGCACAACTGAACACTGCTGGAGACGTATATCATATCGTTTGAATAGCAGTGAGCAACCAAATAAGGATAAAAAAGGATCCCTGGAAACAATGGAGTCGTTTAAGAGGTATGTTATGTTCGCCATTGTTTTAATTTCTGTTCATAACGTATCGGCCTCAGTGAGTCATTATTCTATACCCGAAGAAATGAAAGAAGGATCAGTTGTCGCCAACCTTGCCACCGATCTCAGTCTGGATGTGAAAACACTCGATAAGAGGAAGATGCGTCTTGACCTTATCGCGAACAAAAAATATCTGGATGTGAACAAAGAGACTGGCGAGCTCTATGTTGTTGAGAAGATTGACAGGGAATATCTTTGTACAAAAACGCTTACGGTGTGCTACTTGAAAATGGAAGTAATACTTGAAAATCCATTGAGAATATTTAACATCGAACTAGAAATTTTGGACATGAATGATAACGCCCCTCAATTCCGAAGAGACGCCATACACTTGGATATATCTGAATCAACGCTTACAGGGGAAAGATTCTCATTAAGTAATGCCGTTGATCCTGATGTTGGAAGTAATTCCGTGAAAACGTATTATTTAAGTGAAAGTGAACACTTTACAATTGAAATTCAGACCGGAAGAGATGGGTCGAAGTTTGCAGATTTAATATTAAAAAAGACATTAGACCGAGAGCAGCAGGATGTTCATAATTTGATGCTCACAGCAGTAGATGGCGGAACACCTGCTCGTTCTGGCACTGCCAGCGTGATTGTTCATGTATTGGACACAAATGATAATACACCTACATTTGACAAATCAATCTACAACGTGAAAATAATAGAAAATTCTCCAATTGGAAGTCTTGTTATTCATCTGAATGCAACAGACTCAGATGAGGGTTCAAATTCTGATATAACATATTCATACAGTTTATATACATCAGAAAAAACACAAGAGACATTTAATCTGAACCCTGCCACTGGTGAAATTACAGTTAAGGGAATGCTGAACTATGAAGATTTCAGGATTTATGACATGGAAGTTATAGCTACTGATAAAGGAGCCAGCAGTTTATCAGGACAATGTACCATAAAGATTCTAGTTGAAGACATGAATGATAACCACCCAGAAATATCAATCAAATCATTTCAGAGTCCAGTCAATGAAAACATAGAGTTAGACACAGTGATAGCTGTAGTTAGTGTCAGTGACAAAGATTCGGGTGATAATGGAAAAGTTGATCTTCATATTCCAGATAAAATGCCTTTCAAACTGAGAGAGTCCTCTGATAACTATTATGAATTAGTAGTGTCGGAGCCGTTAGACCGTGAGAAGGTCCCAGAATATGACATCACTTTCACTGTGACAGACAGAGGTTCTCCTCCTTTATCTGACAATGAAACTATGACCTTAGAGCTGCTGGATATTAATGACAATGTCCCACAGTTCCCCCAGTCATTTTATACTATACGAGTCATGGAGAATAATGCACCAGGGGCCTTGCTCAGTGCCGTCACTGCCTTTGACCCTGACCTCCATGAAAACCAGTATCTCGTTTATTTCATAATAGAGAAGGAGATAGCCAACACCTCCATGTCCATGCTGTTCTCCATCAATCCAGAGAATGGTAATCTTTATGCACTAAAAACTTTTGACTATGAGCTCGAGAAGGAGTTTCTATTCCACATCGAGGCCAGAGACTCTGGCTCTCCTCCTCTCAGCAGTAACATGATTGTCCACATCATTATTGTGGATCAGAACGACAATGCTCCAGTTATTGTGTCTCCGTGGCGTGCACATGGCTCAGTGGTGGAGGAAAAAATCCCCAGATCCACTGATAAGGGATCCCTGATTGCCAAGGTGATAGCTTTAGACACGGACTCTGTGCACAACTCTCGGATCACCTATCAGTTTCTACAGGTGACTGATGCCACCTTGTTCAGTCTGGACCAATACAATGGAGAGATCCGGACTATGAGGATGTTCAGTTACAGAGATCCACGCCACCAGAGGCTGGTTGTTGTTGCCAAGGACAACGGAGCGCCTGCTCTCTCTGCTACAGTCACCATCAAGCTGACCACAATGGAGACTGCTGTTAAAGCCTACTCTGACATGACTGAGGAGCCTCTGGAATATGACATCTTCTCGGACATAAACCTGTATTTGGTCATCGGTCTGGGCTCTGTGTCATTTCTGCTGCTCATCACCATATTGGTCACGATCGTGATCAAGTGTCAGAAATCCAAGCCCAGCAAGGCAGCTCCTCCCTCCAGGAACAGTGTGATCAGTGAGAGGAACTCCACCATTGCAGACTCCACTCTGGTCTCCAATGATGCCTACTGGTACAGTCTGTTTCTAGCAGAGACCAGGAAAGGCAAGCTGGTGGTTAGACAGCCTCTGCCAAAGGGCTCCAGATACATTGTGTCCAGCATCCCAAGAGGGACAGGACTGACAGAGACTAGTGACTCAGCAGCTTCTACTCTGCAGGTGAGGCACTTTTGCTGATCCACACCATTATAGGGTGTAATGCCATACATAAAATGTTAATTTCACAAAGCAGTACAGGAAAAAAATAGCCTTATTTCTAATAATTTATTGAAAATTGTTTCCTTTGTACTAGATTCAAATTTGACACAAATTTCATCTGTATGATTCACTTTTTTGTTAGCCTCTTAAATGCAGCACAGTTTAAAGATGATTTATGTCAAAGTTATTATATTAAGATTTACTTGATAACAGGTATAGAAAGCGATCTGAACAAATATATTATGTTAGAATGAATCACATATTTTCCTTTCATGCCTTTTCTGTACAATCCTTTTTTTCGAGGTTCTGTCAGTGGGTACTCAGCACAGCAATGGATAATGAAAACGAGTTAAAATGCACGGAAGCGTAACATGATCTTGTACACAACATAATTTGATTATAATTATTCCACTGTGTCAAACAACCCACTCAAGTGAGAACCAGAACCTAAAAGAAATAAACTAAAACCCAGCCTCCACACCAAGCAAATTAAATGATTTCCAATAAATGTTCTAAGCATTTATTTTTTATAAGGTTTACTGACGAGGCAAAACATTAAATTAGTTTTGCATGTAAGAAACAATTATGTGACGGTCGTTTTATTTCACACAGAGGCGCTGTTCCGCAGTCTAACTTACAGGCCACTAGTGACATCACGATGGCTATAACAGTCAAAATTTAAGTGAAAGGGAGAGAACGGCAAATGAACTGCTGCGGGTGCATTTGGATATCAAGGATTTTCCAGAGGCTGTAGTTGTATTTTTGGGGGGAATTTAATCGAAGATTCAGAGCTGTTAAAAACACACCGTGGAAGGATTTTTAATTGCTTATGAAAGCAAAGATCCGGGGTAAAGATGATGGGATTTGTCTGCTTTGGACACTGGAGAAGGTATGTGTTGATATTTATTCTTTTCGCTTCCACTTCAATATACACGTCAGGTGTAACGCACTACTCTGTTCCCGAGGAACTGGAAGAAGGCTCTGTTGTGGCAAATTTAGTCGGAGATTTGGGACTAGATGTGAAGACATTGGTCGAGCGGAAAATGCGCTTAGAGATCATTGCCAGTAGAAAATATCTGGATGTGAACAAAGACACAGGAGAGCTATACATTGTTGAACGAATTGACAGAGAATCTCTCTGCCCAGCCAAGACATCATGTTATCTGAAAATGGAGGCAATAATCCTAAACCCCAAAAGAATATTTTATATAGAACTGGAGATACTGGACATAAATGACAACGCGCCCCATTTTAGGCGAGACACCATAGATTTAGACATTTCAGAAGCTACGCAGGCTGGAGAGCGTTTTTCTGTCAGCAACGCAGTGGATCCGGACGTTGGATCAAACTCTGTGAAAGCCTACCACTTAAGCGAGAATGATTATTTCACTATCGAAATTCAGACAGGAAGAGATGGGTCAAAATTTGCTGATTTGATTCTGACAAAAACACTAAACCGAGAGGAAAGAGCTGTTCATAATTTAATACTTACAGCTGTAGATGGCGGTTTACCTCCTCGTTCAGGAACTGCTAGCGTCATTGTTCATGTTTTAGATACAAATGACAACGCCCCAACATTTGACGAGGACAGCTATCAGGTCAGTGTATTGGAAAACTCTCCAATTGGAAGTAACGTTATTCATCTTAATGCGACAGATTCAGACGATGGCTCAAATTCAGATATTGTATATTCATATAGTCTGTATACATCGGAAAAAACACAAGAAACGTTTAATCTAAACCCTATGACGGGTGAGATTACTGTAAAAGGAGTGTTAAATTATGAAGATGTCAGGATTTATGACATGGAAGTTAGAGCAACCGATAACGGGGTTAATGCATTGTCAGGGCAATGTAAAATTAAAATTATTGTAGAGGACATGAATGATAATCATCCTCAAATTTCTATCAAGTCGTTTCATAATCCAATCAATGAAAACATAGAGTTAGACACAGTGATAGCTGTAGTTAGTGTCAGTGACAAAGATTCAGGTGATAATGGAAAAGTTGATCTTCATATTCCAGACAATATGCCTTTCAAACTGAGGGAGTCCTCTGATAACTATTATGAATTAGTAGTGTCAGAGCCGTTAGACCGTGAGAAGGTCCCAGAATATGACATCACTTTCACTGTGACAGACAGAGGTTCTCCTCCTTTATCTGACAATGAAACTATGACCTTAGAGCTCCTGGATATTAATGACAATATCCCACAGTTCCCCCAGTCATTTTATACTATACGAGTCATGGAGAATAATGCACCAGGGACCTTGCTCAGCTCCCTCACTGCCTTTGACCCTGACCTCCATGAAAACCAGTATCTCGTTTATTTCATAATAGAGAAGGAGATAGCCAACACCTCCATGTCCATGCTGTTCTCCATCAATCCAGAAAATGGCAATCTTTACGCACTAAAAACTTTTGATTATGAGATTGAGAAGGAGTTTTTGTTCCACATTGAGGCCAGAGACTCTGGCTCTCCGTCTCTCAGCAGTAACGTGACTGTGCACATAATTATTGTGGATCAGAATGACAATGCACCTGTTATTGTGTCTCCGTGGCGTGCACATGGCTCGGTGGTGGAGGAAAAGTTCCCCAGATCCACTGATAAGGGATCCCTGGTTGCCAAGGTGATAGCTTTAGACACGGACTCTGTGCACAACTCTCGGATCACCTACCAGTTTCTACAGGTGACTGATGCCACCTTGTTCAGTCTGGACCAATACAACGGAGAGATCCGGACAATGAGGATGTTCAGTTACAGAGATCCACGCCATCAGAGACTGGTTGTTGTTGCCAAGGACAACGGAGATCCTGCTCTCTCTGCTACAGTCACCATCAAGTTGACCACAATGGAGACTGCTGTTAAAGCCTACTCTGACATGACTGAGGAGCCTCTGGAATATGACATCTTCTCAGACATAAACCTGTATTTGGTCATCGGTCTGGGCTCTGTGTCATTTCTGCTGCTCATCACCATATTGGTTACCATCGTGATCAAGTGTCAGAAACCCCAGCCCAGCAAGGCAGCTCCTCCCTCCAGGAACAGTGTGATCAGTGAGAGGAACTCCACCATCGCAGACTCCACTCTGGTCTCCAACGATGCCTACTGGTACAGTCTGTTTCTAGCAGAGACCAGGAAAGGCAAGATGGTGGTTAGACAGCCCCTGCCAAAGGGCTCCAGATACATTGTGTCCAGCATCCCGAGAGGGACAGGACTGACAGAGACTAGTGATTCAGCAGCTTCTACTCTGCAGGTATTGTGAAACGATTAATGAGATTTTATCACTTTATGTTTTTACTACTACATTCCTTCTTACCTGTCACTGTGAATTCATTCTGTAAAACAATCATTGTAAAAAAAATCATGTATTTTCTCTAATCAGTGCGCGCGTTTTGCTCAGCATTCCTTTGTACGTAATAAAGCTAAGTGAATGAACAAATTAAATAATATGTAAATTAGTAGGACTAAAACATTACTACTAATTAGAATAGTTACAAATATCTTTTTAATGAAAGTATTTCAGCATCAGATTTTCGAATTCAGTTTAAGTAAACCATAACACAAAGTGTCGCTCTTTACCACGAAAAAATATGGTTCACGTGACGCTACCATCCATACAGTTGAGCAAAAGAAACAGAACCTCCATTTTTAGACGCCCCCTCCTTCAAGAAGCCCGAGATCATGAAACATCACCTCTTTCCGTATTTTTACTAAGGCGTGCTTTGAAACCGAGACATCAATTTTGACCATCCCAAGAACCGAAATACAAAATCTAATAATCATGGCTGTTAAATCATGTCAACGGACTTGGAAAGGGTATGTCTTGCTGCTATTATTTTTCTGTGTCACAGTCTCCGATATATCTGCTGTTACGCACTACTCAATTCCGGAAGAGATGGAGCAAGGTTCCGTGGTCGCTAATCTAGCCCTGGATTTGGGTCTGGATACAAAAACCTTGGGTAGACGGAACATGAGATTGGATGTCATCGCGAATAAGCGGTATCTTGAGATCAGTAAAGACACGGGAGACCTATTTGTTTCTGAAACGATTGACCGCGAACATATATGTAACAGCAAGAATCCATCGTGTTTTCTTAAAATGGATGTAACGATTGAAAACCCCATTCGTCTGTTCAACATTGAGGTTGAAATAATGGACATCAATGACAATGCACCTTATTTTCGTAGAGATACCATGTACTTAGACATATCCGAATCAACGTCGCCAGGGGAGCGCTTTTCCCTAACTAATGCTGTGGATCCGGATTTCGGTTCAAATTCTGTAAAAAATTACCATCTTAGTGAAAGTGAATATTTTACACTTGAAATTCAGACCGGGAGGGACGGCTCAAAGTTTGCTGACTTGATTTTGGAAAAATCTTTAGACAGAGAGCAGCAGGCTGTCCATAATCTAATACTCACTGCTGTGGACGGTGGAGTCCCCACGCGCACAGGTACAGCCAGTATCATTGTTAGCGTGCTTGATGTGAACGACAACGCCCCTTCATTTGACACAGCAAAATATGTCGTAGATGTGATGGAAAACTCTCCAATCGGCAGTCTAGTAATTAAACTGAATGCCACTGATTTAGATGAAGGGTCCAATTCCGAGATTATTTATTCATATAGTTTGTATACATCAGAAAGCACCCAAAAGATGTTTAACCTGAATCGAGAAAATGGTGAAATCAGAGTGAAAGAGATGATAAATTATGAAGATTTAAAACTTTATGAAATGGAGTTTATAGCCAGTGATATGGGGCCTAACTCCTTATCTGGACAGTGTAAACTTACAATACAGGTGACAGATATGAATGACAATCACCCAGAAATTTCCATCAAATCATTTCAAAGTCCAATAAAAGAAAATACACCCACAGACACAGTGATAGCTGTAGTTAGTGTCAGTGACAAAGATTCAGGTGATAATGGAAAAGTTGATCTTCATATTCCAGATAATATGCCTTTCAAACTGAGAGAGTCCTCTGATAACTATTATGAATTAGTAGTGTCAGAGCCGTTAGACCGTGAGAAGGTCCCAGAATATGACATCACTTTCACTGTGACAGACAGAGGTTCTCCTCCTTTATCTGACAATGAAACTATGACTTTAGAGCTGCTGGATATTAATGACAATATCCCACAGTTCCCCCAGTCATTTTATACTATACGAGTCATGGAGAATAATGCACCAGGGGCCTTGCTCAGCTCCCTCACTGCCTTTGACCCTGACCTCCATGAAAACCAGTATCTCGTTTATTTCATAATAGAGAAGGAGATAGCCAACACCTCCATGTCCATGCTGTTCTCCATCAATCCAGAGAACGGCAATCTTTATGCACTAAAAACTTTTGACTATGAGATTGAGAAGGAGTTTTTGTTTCACATTGAGGCCAGAGACTCTGGCTCTCCTCCTCACCAGTAATGTGACTGTCCACATCATTATTGTGGATCAGAATGACAATGCTCCAGTTATTGTGTCTCCGTGGCGTGCACATGGCTCAGTGGTGGAGGAAAAGATCCCCAGATCCACTGATAAAGGCTCCTTGGTTGCCAAGGTGATAGCTTTAGACACAGATTCTGTGCACAACTCTCGGATCACCTACCAGTTTCTACAGGTGACTGATACTACCTTGTTCAGTCTGGACCAATACAATGGAGAAATCCGCACTATGAGGATGTTCAGTTACAGAGATCCACGCCACCAGAGGCTGGTTGTTGTTGCCAAGGACAACGGAGCGCCTGCTCTCTCTGCTACAGTCACCATCAAGCTGACCACAATGGAGACTGCTGTTAAAGCCTACTCTGACATGACTGAGGAGCCTCTGGAATATGACATCTTCTCGGACATAAACCTGTATTTGGTCATCGGTCTGGGCTCTGTGTCATTTCTGCTGCTCATCACCATATTGGTTACCATCGTGATCAATTGTCAGAAACCCAAGCCCAGCAAAGCAGCTCCTCCCTCCAGGAACAGTGTGATCAGTGAGAGGAACTCCACCATCGCAGACTCCACTCTGGTCTCCAACGATGCCTACTGGTACAGTCTGTTTCTAGCAGAGACCAGGAAAGGCAAGATGGTGGTTAGACAGCCTCTGCCAAAGGGCTCCAGATACATTGTGTCCAGCATCCCGAGAGGGACAGGACTGACAGAGACTAGTGACTCAGCAGCTTCTACTCTGCAGGTATGAAAAAATATTTTTGAAAACACACTGCACAGATATGTATCTCATTGGAGCATGTGTATGAAATATAGCTATAAAGAATCATATGAAACACAAAATTTCATATAAGCTGTTATTTGGTCTTTGAAATGTTCAAGATCCTGGGATGTATTCTTTTCAGTGTCAAAAGGTCCATAACTCACATGTAGAAAAAGCTACAGGCTCCCGGGTGGCTTAGTGGTGAAGACAGTAACCAGGTTCAAGTCCTGGCCTCTCGCCAGCTTGCCCATGTGTCTTCCCTCATGTCTTTCCCCCATTTCCTCCTTCTCTACTGTGGATAAAAGCCACTGTGCCCAAAAATGAAAAAAAAGAAGAAGCTCTAACTTTCTCTTTCGTTGTGGTTTAAAAAATGGCACAGCGGCATACTGTTCTAATTCTGATACTGTTCAAAGTTGAAATTTAGGTCTAGTTGAAGCATTATCCAGATTTTTTGATTCAGACTTGATATTCATAATCTTTACATTGTCTTTGGTGGAATATGGCATTTAGATATGGCTGGATTTGAAAACTTTCTCAGACTTCAACTTACTGATTTTGATGGAGCGTCATCACTTAAAAAACAAACTTATTTCAAATTTTTGGGCTTGTTTTATTAATTAGTCAGTGCCTAAATATCAACCACAAATTTACTCGCTGTGTCATTAGATTTTTATATGATAAAATTTAGCATACAGTGCCAATCAAAAGTTTACACAGTACCCAAACTTTTGACTGGCACTGTATGTGTAAATGCAATCAAAGATCACTGTAACCCAACACAGATGAAGCAAACCAAAACATCACTGTGAACAAACGGTTTTAAACAGGCAATATCTTCCTAGTAGGAAATTCAAAATCTTAAACCAGGCAATAGCATTATTTAAACATTTCGTAATACTTTATTTTTGAATAGAATATAAATTCCTAGTTGTTTAGGAGTTGAAAATGATTGTGAACTACTGTTGATGTCGCTGCTCTTCAGAAAAATATAATCACATGTGACGTCAGAATTCTCACGATACTTCATTGGAGGCTGTTAAACCAGACATAACATATTTCACGGGAGGCCTGACTGATAACGGCAGAAAGATTGGCATTTCCCTTCAACAACATCGTTGCCTTTCTTCAGATATTTGGGGATAACTTCATCTTGCATCAACATACAACAAAATTCAAAGTTTTAAATGGTCGTTTTTTTTTCTCAATGGCTCCCCGTAATCTCCAGCATTCCCGAAAACGGTATGTCTCGATATTTCTTTTTCTTTTTGCCATCATGAATCCGGTATCGGCAGTCACCCATTATTCGGTTCCCGAAGAAATGGACGAAGGATCTGTCGTTGCAAATTTAGCAACGGATCTGGGATTAGATATAAGAAGTCTGAGCAACAGAAAAATGCGCGTAGACGTTGTCGGTAATAAAAAATATCTTGAGATCAACAAAGACACAGGAGAGCTGTTTATTCTGGAAAGGATAGATAGGGAGTTTTTATGCCCCCTAAAGACAGCCACGTCATGCTTTCTTAAATTAGACGCTTCCGTTGAGAACCCACTAAGAATGTTTAATATTGAGGTGGAAATTATGGATATTAACGATAATGCCCCACATTTCCGGAGGGGAACGATGCATCTGGACATTTCAGAATCAAGTCCAGTTGGAGAGCGATTCTCACTGAATAATGCGGCAGATCCAGATGTTGGAACAAATTCTGTAAAAAATTACCACCTGAGCTCAAGTGAAAATTTCTTAATTGAAATTCAGGACCGGGAGAGACGGGACAAAGTTTGCTGACTTGATTTTGAAAAAATCTTTAGACAGAGAGCAGCAGGCTGTCCATAATCTAATACTCACTGCTGTGGACGGTGGAGTGCCCACGCGCACAGGTACAGCCAGTATCATTGTTAGCGTGCTTGATGTGAACGACAACGCCCCTTCATTTGACACAGCAAAATATTTCGTAGATGTGATGGAAAACTCTCCAATCGGCAGTCTAGTAATTAAACTGAATGCCACTGATTTAGATGAAGGGTCCAATTCCGAGATTATTTATATATATAGCTTGTATACATCAGAAAGCACCCAAAAGATGTTTAACCTGAATCGAGAAAATGGTGAAATCAGGAGTGAAAGAGATGATAAATTATGAAGATTTAAAACTTTATGAAATGGAGGTTATAGCCAGTGATAAGGGGCCTAACTCCTTATCTGGACAGTGTAAACTTACAATACAGGTGACAGATATGAATGACAATCACCCAGAAATTTCCATCAAATCATTTCAAAGTCCAATAAAAGAAATACACCCACAGACACAGTGATAGCTGTAGTTAGTGTCAGTGACAAAGATTCAGGTGATAATGGAAAAGTTGATCTTCATATTCCAGATAATATGCCTTTCAAACTGAAAGAGTCCTCTGATAACTATTATGAATTAGTAGTGTCAGAGCCGTTAGACCGTGAGAAGGTCCCAGAATATGACATCACTTTCACTGTGACAGACAGAGGTTCTCCTCCTTTATCTGACAATGAAACTATGACTTTAGAACTCCTGGATATTAATGACAATATCCCACAGTTCCCCAGTCATTTTATACTATACGAGTCATGGAGAATAATGCACCAGGGGCCTTGCTCAGCTCCCTCACTGCCTTTGACCCTGACCTCCATGAAAACCAGTATCTCGTTTATTTCATAATAGAGAGGGAGATAGCCAACACCTCCATGTCCATGCTGTTCTCCATCAATCCAGAGAACGGCAATCTTTATGCACTAAAAACTTTTGACTATGAGATTGAGAAGGAGTTTTTGTTTCACATTGAGGCCAGAGACTCTGGCTCTCCTCCTCTCACCAGTAATGTGACTGTCCACATAATTATTGTGGATCAGAATGACAATGCTCCTGTTATTGTGTCTCCGTGGCGTGCACATGGCTCAGTGGTGGAGGAAAAGATCCCCAGATCCACTGATAAAGGCTCCTTGGTTGCCAAGGTGATAGCTTTAGACACAGACTCTGTGCACAACTCTCGGATCACCTACCAGTTTCTACAGGTGACTGATACTACCTTGTTCAGTCTGGACCAATACAATGGAGAGATCCGGACTATGAGGATGTTCAGTTACAGAGATCCGCGCCACCAGAGGCTTGTTGTTGTTGCCAAGGACAATGGAGATCCTGCTCTCTCTGCTACAGTCACCATCAAGCTGACCACAATGGAGACTGCTGTTAAAGCCTACTCTGACATGACTGAGGAGCCTCTGGAATATGACATCTTCTCGGACATAAACCTGTATTTGGTCATCGGTCTGGGCTCTGTGTCATTTCTGCTGCTCATCACCATATTGGTTACCATCGTGATCAATTGTCAGAAACCCAAGCCCAGCAAAGCAGCTCCTCCCTCCAGGAACAGTGTGATCAGTGAGAGGAACTCCACCATTGCAGACTCCACTCTGGTCTCCAACGATGCCTACTGGTACAGTCTGTTTCTAGCAGAGACCAGGAAAGGCAAGATGGTGGTTAGACAGCCCCTGCCAAAGGGCTCCAGATACATTGTGTCCAGCATCCCGAGAGGGACAGGACTAACAGAGACTAGTGACTCAGCAGCTTCTACTCTGCAGGTAGGAATCTAATGTCTATATTTGGATTTTGAAGTGCGATTGAGATAAATACTTTATCTGTAACTATACAAAGGATGTACAGAACAGAACAATGTTGTAAGGATATTAAATGTGTCATAAATGTGATATATAATTTTTGTTTGACTATTATTGTTTTCCTGACCATATGGCAACACACGTAGTACTGCAACTTGTCAACTTTGTTGTTTAGGAGGAAATTCTTCCAGAGCATAAATGTAAAAAAGAAAAAAAAAACGAAAAAAAAACAACACATAGTTGAACCTGTCTGAACATTGAGTTTCTAAGGCATGCTAGGGCTCAGGGGCGTGGTGGCCATCGCGAGGTTAGGGAGATTTCCCTAACGGCCGGTCGTTTCAGGCCGAACCGGCCGGTGATCAGAATTTTTTTTTAAACCTAATTAAGCACAGCAGCGCTCGCGCTGCAGCTCTCGCGGCCACAGGTGCAGACAGTGATGGTCGGTCGGAGCTGGCTCTTTGAAGTGAATGACAGGAGCTGGCTCTTCATCAGGAGGGGCTACAAGCACAACAGCCCTCCCAGCACACCATTCGAGAAGTGAGGGGCGAGACACTGCTGCTCCGTTGTACGATCGTATAAAAGGCCTCTCTAGGCCAAGCTCCCGGGCTGAATTTCAACCCCAGCCCGCCCCTGCTAGGGCTACAGCTGTAAGCTCCAAATTTAACTACAAATACACCAATTAGACCTCTTAAAACTCCAGCCAGTGACATCCAAATAAAAAAATAAAATAGCTTGTGCCATTTCAACAATGACATACAGGGTTATTTGGAAATTTATAATAATCATGTTTATAATCAAGCACGAGCAAACTTAACACAAAACTAAAAACTTCATACACACATTCACTGAGTAACTGTGTAGAGCAGCAAGTAGACGTTGCGTACCTTGCCGAAAGCCAGAGCAAACAGTCTACAATTGAGTGTGTCAGAGACCCGCCTGATGTATGATTTCTGAGAGTTCCATCTTTCTTTCTTTCTTTCTTTCTTTCTTTCTTTCTTTCTTTCTCTTAAAGTAATATCGCTGCTCAAGTTCACAACAGGCAACTTATTTTGTACTATATATCAATAAACACAAAATAAACTATGGATCGCAAGAACTATTGCCTTCATGTACATTAACAACGTGTAAGAGAGGTTTTTTGAAGCTTGCTGGTATCTAGTCTTTAATTAAATTGCCGAATACTTTAATGACAGGAAATTTATATATATATATATATATATATATATGTGTGTGTGTGTGTGTGTGTGTGTGTGTGTGTGTGTATATATATATATATATATATATATATATATATATATATACACACACACACATATATATATATATATATATACGTGTGTGTGTGTGTGTATGTGTATATATATATATGTATATATATATATATATATATATATGTATATATATATATATATATATAATTTAATGACTAATATAAATAATATAACTTTAGCGCCACTTTAATAAATAGATGTTTCTTGTTATTTAAGACAGATTTTATTTTCATTTGTTATGCAGTTGGGGAAAAAAACAGTCCTGAGGCGGGGAAGATCGGTAGCACGTTAAATCACAGAATCACTATAATACGCACAGATAGATTTGATGTCCTTATTTGTAGCACTGTCTTTACGCATGGAGACGCGCATAAAACTGGCAGTCTACGAAGCTAACGGGATACCGTGTTAAAAACTCATTGTCTTCACGATAGTTGCGTTTTTGTTTGACAAATAATAATAAAGTGGATGGAGAAATACAAAGATAAAGAAGCCGAAGAATAACTTTGCATGCAATCACTAATCCACGTCCCAATCCACATCACGAACTTCTTAAAGAGGGGTTATGATTATCTCACGTTGTAGCCATTTAAAAAAAACAACAACAACAACAACTTCATTTTAATCACGTTTTTTGAAAAGTTACAATAGTTCCACAATTGTTTTCGTCGCTGTTTTCCACGAAAAAAACAAACTCATTGGTGAGGTCATCAATTTCCCGTTTATTTATTGGAGGAAGGAGAGTAGGTGGTACCATTTAAAAAGTACGTCACTGCTGGTGAAAAAACACTTTTTCTAAAGATCTCCGTTTCGCTTCTCGAGTCAACAAGAGGACGATTTATCCACGTTTCTGTATATTTCAAGGTGTTTCACTGCTACGGAATTTTCACGATGACGCATTATCTCGAACAGCTACGCGGGGCAGGGTACGTTTCTCTGACTCTCTTTCTTTCTGCTATAACCAATACGGTGTCTTCAATCACCCATTATTCTGTTCCCGAAGAGATGGAGCAAGGATCTGTCGTTGCAAATTTAGCAACTGATCTGGGATTAGACGTTAAGACGCTGAATGAAAGAAAAATGCGCCTAGATGTTGTAGCTAACAAGAAATATCTTGACATTAACAAGGAAACGGGGGAGCTGTTCATTTTAGAAAGAATTGACCGAGAGTCTCTATGCCCATCGAAAACAACGTCATACTGCGTTCTCAAATTAGACGCTACCATTGAAAATCCAGTACGAATGTTTAATATTGAGGTGGAAATAATGGACATTAACGACAATGCCCCACATTTCCGGAGGGGAATGATGCATTTGGACATTTCAGAATCAAGTCCAGTTGGAGAGAGATTCTCGCTGAATAATGCTGCAGATCCAGATGTTGGAACAAATTCTGTAAAAAATTACCACCTGAGCTCAAGTGAACGTTTTGCACTTGAAATTCAGACCGGGAGAGACGGGACAAAGTTTGCTGACTTGATTTTGAAAAAATCTTTAGACAGAGAGCAGCAGGCTGTCCATAATCTAATACTCACTGCTGTGGACGGTGGAGTGCCCATGCGCACAGGTACAGCTAGCATTATTATTCGTGTACTTGATGTGAACGACAACGCCCCTTCATTTGACACAGCAAAATATGTCGTAGATGTGATGGAAAACTCTCCAATCGGCAGTCTAGTAATTAAACTGAATGCCACTGATTTAGATGAAGGGTCCAATTCTGAGATTATTTATTCATATAGTTTGTATACATCAGAAAGCACCCAAAAGATGTTTAACCTGAATCAAGAAAATGGTGAAATCAGAGTGAAAGAGATGATAAATTATGAAGATTTAAAACTTTATGAAATGGAGGTTATAGCCAGTGATAAGGGGCTTAACTCCTTATCTGGACAGTGTAAACTTACAATACAGGTGACAGATATGAATGACAATCACCCAGAAATTTCCATCAAATCATTTCAAAGTCCAATAAAAGAAAATACACCCACAGACACAGTGATAGCTGTAGTTAGTGTCAGTGACAAAGATTCAGGTGATAATGGAAAAGTTGATCTTCATATTCCAGATAATATGCCTTTCAAACTGAGAGAGTCCTCTGATAACTATTATGAATTAGTAGTGTCAGAGCCGTTAGACCGTGAGAAGGTCCCAGAATATGACATCACTTTCACTGTGACAGACAGAGGTTCTCCTCCTTTATCTGACAATGAAACTATGACCTTAGAGCTCCTGGATGTTAATGACAATATTCCACAGTTCCGCCAGTCATTTTATACTATACGAGTCATGGAGAATAATGCACCAGGGGCCTTGCTCAGCTCCCTCATTGCCTTTGACCCTGACCTCCATGAAAACCAGTATCTCGTTTATTTCATAATAGAGAAGGAGATAGCCAACACCTCCATGTCCATGCTGTTCTCCATCAATCCAGAGAATGGCAATCTTTATGCACTAAAAACTTTTGACTATGAGATCGAGAAGGAGTTTCTATTCCACATTGAGGCCAGAGACTCTGGCTCTCCTCCTCTCACCAGTAATGTGACTGTCCACATCATTATTGTGGATCAGAATGATAATGCTCCTGTTATTGTGTCTCCGTGGCGTGCACATGGCTCAGTGGTGGAAGAAAAGATCTCCAGATCCACTGATAAGGGATCCCTGGTTGCCAAGGTGATAGCTTTAGACACAGACTCAGTGCTCAACTCTCGGATCACCTACCAGTTTCTACAGGTGACTGACGCCACCTTGTTCAGTCTGGACCAATACAACGGAGAGATCCGGACTATGAGGATGTTCAGTTACAGAGATCCGCGCCACCAGAGGCTGGTTGTTGTTGCCAAGGACAATGGAGATCCTGCTCTCTCTGCTACAGTCACCATCAAGCTGACCACAATGGAGACTGCTGTTAAAGCCTACTCTGACATGACTGAGGAGCCTCTGGAATATGACATCTTCTCGGACATAAACCTGTATTTGGTCATCGGTCTGGGTTCGGTGTCATTTCTGCTGCTCATCACCATATTGGTCACGATCGTGATCAAGTGTCAGAAACCCAAGCCCAGCAAAGCAGCTCCTCCCTCCAGGAACAGTGTGATCAGTGAGAGGAACTCCACCATCGCAGACTCCACTCTGGTCTCCAACGATGCCTACTGGTACAGTCTGTTTCTAGCAGAGACCAGGAAAGGCAAGATGGTGGTTAGACAGCCTCTGCCAAAGGGCTCCAGATACATTGTGTCCAGCATCCCGAGAGGGACAGGACTGACAGAGACTAGTGACTCAGCAGCTTCTACTCTACAGGTATAATGTTGTTTCAATTTCAATAAACTAATTTTTGCAAAGGATTTTTGCTTTTTATTACAATAACCTGTTTAATATACTTAATAGTCAAATATGTTCTTAAATGTTACCCTTTGGTATACTTGCAATGTCTTTCATGCAAATGTTTTGCTTTTTGCTTGGGAGACATTGCAACACTGAGAAAATGGGTATAGATTAAAAACAAAAATATAATAACTAATGTTGCATATACTGTAAACCCAAATATATTTTTGCTCTGATGTTTTGTGTTCAGTTTTATGCTAAGCAGTCACAGGCATATCAGCAAAGCAAATGCCACAGTCAAAGGACATTCTTTTTTATGTTTAATTATGTTATCTAAGGTGGAGAAATCAGTGTGAGGTCAGAGTGGAGTGTGACAGCATTTGTGCGTTAAAAAATACTGTGCTATCATGTGCCACAGTTGTTTTTGCCCTTAATGATGTTTCCTTTCTACATTCTACATTCTACATCTATCTACCTACCTACCTACCTACCTACCTACCTACCTATCTATGTAAGTTAAATGGAAAACTGACCTACTGTGGCTAGTGTGACCTACTTCTGTAGCACACACTGCAACATGCTGCAATATTTGTTTTAAAGGTTCACACTAACCATGCTTATTTTGTGCTGTTTTTAAATGATAACATTCAATTTATAGTCCCAACCCTGTGATCATTGGTTGCATAGACACATACGCAAAGAATCCTTCTTCTGTGCTTGCAATGACCTGACTACTGAATTGCTTGTTTTTTTTTTCTCCCCACTTTAAAGTACCCTAAATGAAGGAAGTCCACTCTGCAGTTGGAGGTATGCAGGAGTCTCACTCCCCCGCCCTGGATAACCTTTTATTATTTACATTACAGAACTTAGTGTTTGAATTGTTTTTGTGTTGGTTTGTTCTCAGTGTATGCTTTTATTACTTGTCATTTTTTAAATTTTATTTTGGAGAAGGGGATGTTTTTTTATTGGCTAAGGATTACTTGACTTCGCATTACATGCAGTTTGCCACACTTTTTGTGCTAGCGCTAATGTTTAGTGTCATCCATAAATTCTAATGAAAGCTTTTTATATAATCTGACCAGCACAGTAATTAACAGCATGCTAATTTCTGTACTGTGATTTTTCCCTTAATGCTTTTCTATTATTTGACACACAAAAAAAATATTACTATCATGGCCTTTACTGACCTCAGACAAGTAAAAGGTTAAACAAAAATAATCATAATGGCTGACAAGTTGTTTATAGTCTTGCTTACAATCCAGCTAATATGGTGATCCAGATTAAGTAGTATTTAACTAGTATTCCTGTTGTAGTCATTTGGTGAACAAAGTGACAGTCACATAAAGAAAGTACCCAAGCCAGAAATCTGTATCCCAGGGTCTGGAAGAAAAAAATCTTAATTTTAACCAGCACTGTTGTCATTTGCTGGCTTAGCTTTTTCACAGTCTGGTCTTTGGTGTTTTTGGTTTTTCTCAGTTACTTTGGCAAATTTCTCAAATTTTTTAAAGTTCTCTGCACTCAAAATTCATTACCCAGAGCAGCTCACACATGCAGCAAAAAACAACAGTTAATCTGCCATAGGCCGAAACTCACTCAAAACCTTTAAATCCCTGACACAAATATGAAATGTGTAAACCAGGGTGTTTTGAGAGAATGACAGAAGGTGTAAGTGGGTTTTCAGACTAATTTTTTTTGTAATTTTTTTTTACAGCTTTCATACTTGTAACACACCCCTGTGAGTTCTATAGAGTTAGAAAATGAATCTAACTATTCTGCATGTGATGACTTATACATTAAAATATGTTTTCAAGATGAAAACTATTCCACTGAGAAAATGCTTTATCTATATTGATGACAAAGAAAAATACAAACCAGGAGCATTCAAATTGCATAGATCTGCTGAAACATTTACGAATCGAAAGAATAATGGAAAATGATGTTTCTTTTGTGCACAAGCTGCACAATGTTGTGAAGGATTCTGTATATTGTTTTGACAGCTTTAACTGTGATTCAGGAGCTGAGCCAAAGCAGTTGAGAAAAATTGTAATAAAAGCCAGGAAAAAAAACTTATAGGCCCTTAATTGAATCACTATGTTCTCAAAAGAATGTTGTGCATGCTTGCTCATCCCCCTAATGAGCCATCACTAATATCGTAGGACAATTTCCTATTTTTGAATGTTTGTAAGTGGAATTAGGCTGTATTGTTTCTGTGTGATTGGGACTGTTAAACCTGTAATACTACTAAATGTTTCTGACTTCACAGAATGACACGCTTAAACATGAACATTAATGACACTGTCTTTTGTAGACTGAATTGTGACCTAAATCTTTGTGCAGGAGAGGCGCAAAGAGAAACCGGTCACCCAGTTACCTAGCAACCACTCTCCTTCACATAATTTTGCAGCATGGTATTCATTGATAGACCTGCCACCTCCCCACTACATGTTCAAGGATCTGCCCAATCCCTCAACCCAGTCTGTCCTCTGCCTGAAGCCCCGTCTAAGCGACAGACATCGGCTGCATGAAATGTGTCAGTTTGCCCAGTCACAAGGCTCTAAGTTCTCTGGTCCTCTTTTGAAATTTGTCTAATTCTTGTCTCTTTGGCAGGCATCCACCACCAGTAGCAGCAGTTCCACATAAGATGCCCCCTCCTGCAGTGTACAGGATTAACACCGACAAGAATAGCTTCACAGAGGAAAGAAGAAACCCCTAACCATACCCCCTGCTCCCGACTCCCCCGTTCCCCACCACAAGATCTGTCCTGCTCAGTCTGGTCCTTCTTCCTTAAATAATGTGTAGCTGTGATTCCATAACACCAGTAAACTATAATGACTGATCAGAAACATGGCCCACCCCACTCTTTCTTTGAGCCCATGATAAGTCAGTCAACATTCAGTATGCATGATAAGACAGCATGGCTTCAACCACACTTCAACTGTCAAACTAAAAAGAAATTTTCAAGAGGAGATACAAAGAAATGGACTGTCTGAAAAACTGTGCCAGTGGATATTTACAGAAGCCACAACAAAGAGTCAAAGAGTGAACATGGGAATGTTGAAATGCCTTGAAAAGACATTTTTCTCTCTCTAAAAAAAAAAGAAAAAAAAGAAACATATCAGATATCATTTTTTTAACTCCCTGCTTTGTCTTACTCCATTACAACTTTGTTGTATGATACACACACTAAGATGTCAAACAGCACAATTAACTAAATGTCAGAAAAGCACCAACCTATAGTGTTAAAGTGAGAAATAAGAGGAAAATTTGTAAATGTGATCACTTTTGGTACTTGTATGTTTTGTACTTGACTTTGCGCTTTATATGTGAGCTAGGCCTCAAGATACTGTATGACTGAGTGCTGAGAGATTAAATCAAAAAGTGTACAAAATGGATGAGATCAAGGCCTTTAGCCATTATGCCTTTCAGTTGTTTTTGCATGGAAGAATTAAAGTACTTTGATAGTTTTAGGTATTTTATGATATTGAGCAAAGTCATTTTTTCCAGTTAAGTATCACTGTCTCACTTCATTTTGCCAAACACAATGATAGAAAACATATTAATGGGACCATAATGACAGTACATCAGTGTAACACTATAATCAAGGAGTCCTGAGAAGTTCAGAAGATGTTGAAGGCAAAGTCACAACCAAAACAGCTGGTAGCACAATGACATTTCTTTGGATTCAGAAAATTATGTCTCCTCAAAGCCTAAATTAAAATGTACAGTTTTCATTATTATATATTTTTTGTCCACTCGGACACTACTCGAGAATGCGCCATTGATTTTAAACTCAACATAAGTGAATGCAGTGAGCCTTTAGAATAGACTGAGTGTTGTATACACACCACAAACATAAACATGTACAGTCACCTTTTTATTTCTAAGTCCAGGTTCTGGGTGTTCCTTCATTTTAATGTTATCTACAGTTGTGTAACATGTTTGAAACTGAAGAACCAAACATGTTTAATTTTTACATTACAATTCTGAAACAATGTTGTGGTTAATTGCACTTAATGAAAGCTGTGCTTCTGTTTATTACTGACTCTCTATATCTGTATATAGATATGTATATGTGATGCCTGAACTAGGATACAGATATGACTCGCATATACAGTATGTCATTTGTATGTATCTATGAATATGCCTTTCATTTTCAGTACCAGTGCTTTTGCAACTTTTAATGTGAAAAAAGTGGAAGTTCTGAACATCTGTGCCATAAAATTTATGACCCAACTAGTATGTTTAGCACAGCTCATAAAGCATTACTTGTAAGAAGCTCAAATATGTTACAACAATATACAGTAAGGGCCTTGGTACAGTGATACTTTTATGGTGCAATATATAGTAACGTGTGTAATGTGAGCTAACTGTGATCTGTGGTCTGGTCTGTATGATGCATTAAATACAAAATGGAATAAAGTAAGTGACATTTACTACCCAGTTTGGAAAACTGCATTATTTAAAAATGGTTTCAGTTGTAGCATAATTTAAAGAATAGTTGTTTAGCCATCTTAATGGATAAGATCAAGCGATAAAGTCAAACTACATTTATGGTGAAATATATTCAAATGTCAAAGTTCAAGTTACCTTGCGTGTAATTCCTGTCCCACACTTGTAAACTTGTTAATAAACTCGCTTAAGTTCCTCTTCAGTAGAACCTGCTTAGTTGGTATGTAACAATGTTTCATTTCTGCAACACTTTACATGTTCTTCTGACCTAAAAGTAGTATTAGTATCAGACTTATCTGTACAGTGTCTTCATTTAAATGACTTTATAGGGCAGTGCCGATTATTGAAATTGCAGTGCTGTGGCTCCCTGTTCCTTGAAAGATAAACAAGAAATAAACATTAGCTGATAGTATGGCTCACATAGTGAGTTGTTTAAGGGGCACTGTACTGCAATTTAATGGACATTCTCTAAACAAGGTACACCTTGTTTTGAGTCAGGACTAATGTGTCTATAGGCAGGGATCATCCATACACATCTTTAAAATGCCACACTACCTCTTTCTTTCAATGTATTAAAACTATATTTACATAATATTTGTATTTAAATAAATGCTTATTTTACTTAATTTGAGTCATTTGATTTCAGATTTGATTACTAAGATATTTGTTCTCTCATATATTGTTTTTTTTTTTTTATTTTTATTTTTTAGCTATAAACTGCTCTGTTTATTTAATCTATTTGTTATATGTTTGTTGTTTAACTTCTTTTTCTTTCTTCACCACTGGAGTATTATGACACGTTTATTAACAAAACTCTCTTTTCACAAGAGAATGTGGGATGATTTTCTATAGATAATTTTGTGCACTCATTCATTCACTGTCACTATCATTTACTTGCAATTCAGTTTCAAATGCTACTGCTGAGTGCTTGTAATCCATGCAATCTATAAAAGGATGGTGAGGTTTGCTTAAAGCACAACATGCTGTTATTGTTGTGAACAGACTTTTCTGTAGGTTGTTCAAACATGGTTTTGTTTTTATCTAGTTGTTTCTGTGTGATACAGACACAGTAAGCAAAAACATGAACACTGAATTTAAGTAACAAAGGGAAAAGAAAAAAAAAACAGAATAATGTAATGTACCTATTTTCCCACAAAGATCTGTCTTCTACAGCCATACTGTTTCAAGAACTGAAGTTTCCACCACTGGAATGCAAGCACTGATTCAAATGAAAATTATGTTATTATGTTATATTTAAGTTCTACAAAACAAATAATAAATTTAAATGGGAATATACTGTGTATCATATTGTGTAGTGATGATATCAAATTCTGAATATTGCATGTTAATTACTGGTCTGTGCTTTCTCATCACTGAAATGAATTAATTTAATTCAGTGACTTAATTACTACATTTTATAATGTTGCTTTGAAAGTTAAAAAAAAAAAAATTGACAAGGTAATTCCAGTAAAAAAGAATTCAGTATAATCTATATGTTAGATTTTTCTGCAATTCTTCCAGCAATATAATAAATTTGTTTTAGGTCAAAAGATGTTTTGTTACAAAAAATAAAAACAAACAAACAAAAAACACTAAATAATACACTTTGTATCACTTTTGGGTGTGGTGGTGACAGCTGCACTGGTTCAATGATGCTTTTCTTTACAAAGAAGACTAAGGGGAACTTAATTGTTGCATAAATAACTGACAAAAACATTACTCCTGCATATTTAGTTCTACTCAACAGTTTTTGCATGTATGTGGATGTCTTATCTTGAAATCATTGAGGCAGTACTGCCAAATTAAATTAATTATCAATCACAAAATCAATATGCTTGACATGTGCTCAACATAAAACAAACCCTTCCCTAGGAACAAGTCATATGGGACACAGATGGATGCTACAGATACAATGACAGAGCATTTCATTGTAGTTCTAAATTCAAAAAAATAAACTACTGAATATAAATGCTCCAGTGTGCTTTGATCTTGCTGTTTTTAAAAAATTATTATTTTAAACTAAACATCTTCCTTTAATTTAATTCAGACTGGGGGAACAAGGCTTTAAATATTTCATGAATACAACATGTGCGAGTGAACGCAAGAGCAACATTTTGACAGGTAAGCATTTCAGGAACTCTATGAGGATACCTCTGTCATGGCATTTGGAATAGCTCCAGCTAAGTGTCTCTTCTGTGCTGCCTTCATTGAGCATATACACACTGTGTTGACATATGGACAAAGAAACATTCATAGGAAAAGAGCAATCACAGTATGAATCTTCAGTATATGAATTTTGAAGCAAAGCTTTATGAACCATGCTAAAGGCCACAGGCTGTGTAGCTCAATGAATAAATAGGTAACATTTAAATTAGATACATTTTATTACAATACAAAATGTTTGGTTAATTATGAACATTGCTTTAAAGATTATGAGTGTATGTAGTATTTCATTCAGTAGGTGGCTGAAAGAGTGAGGCTGTCTCCCTTTTTGACTCTTTGTGTGCAGATGTGACCTCATCTCCCAAGAGAGATGAGGTCATATGTGAGGATGTAAGAATAGTATTCAGGCCAACAGCACCAACTTTTTTTGATTTAACATCCTCTATTCACAGGCAGCATGGCGCAGAAGGTTAGCACTGTTGCCTCACAGCAAGAAGGTCCTGGGTTTGAATCCACCATCTGGCCAAGGCATTTCTGCATGTTCTTCTGGTGTCTGCATGGGTTCTCTCTGGGTACTCCAGCTTCCTCCTACAGTCCAAAGACATGCAATTAGTTGGGTTAGGTTAATTGGTGATTCTAAATTGCCAATAGGTGTGAATGTGAGTAGGAATGGTTGTCTGTTTCTCTGTGTTAACCCTGCGACAGACTGGTGACCTGTCCCAGGTGTACCCTGCCTCTCGCCCTGTGGCAGCTAGGATGGCCTCTAGGCACTCCACGACCCTGAATTGGTTATGTGGAAGAAAATGGATGGATCGATAGATCCTCTAGTCACACTCTAATTTTAATATCACAGTTTAGCATCTAGTCTCTATAGTCTCTATAAATGTCTTTTAAAGCAAAACAAGAACAAAGGCTTCTAAATTAACTCTAGATATGATTAAATTGTGTTGGAACAAACTGAAGTAAGAAACAACTTGAAAAAAAAACATTTCGTGGCCTCTTTCTTATCAACAGTGACCCTGGCAAGGGATTCTGTGCCTGTTTTCAGCTGCCCTGCACCATTATCATACTATCACAGTGATGCATGACACAGCAGTGAACAGTGTGTAACAAAGCATTTGAACAACCACCAGCTGGCACCAGTAGGTTAACCCATGCACACCACACATCAGTGTATTTTATTTATCTCTGGTGTCTCACTTGCCAGGCATCAGTTTTATAATACTGAGGATAGAAATAATACATTAGAAATGACCATTTACCCTTTTTTTCAGAATAGACTGAGTGCTGTATACACACCACAAACATCCTATCCTGGCTGCAAGTACATGACTGTCTCTGTACTTCAAAAAAGAAAAAAAAAGTGTGTGTGTGTGTGTGTGCGCGTGCGTGATTGTATAATTGACACTAAATCATAATCACTTTGAAAGGGGAATATCTGTCTTACATATGTGAGAGAATTAAGAGTATTAGTGCACATGTATACAGCTTATTTGTTTGCAGAATTCACAGCTCCTGCACCCCTCCCCCTCTTCTCTCGAGTGTGCCTGCTTCCCGTCAGCACCATGGACAGAGACCCACCTAAAAGAGCTGCGTTGTCATGGCGACGTGATCTGCTCATTGGAGTTCTGAAGGTGCCTGTAATTTAATATGCGCACGAGCGCACCACCCCCTACACTTTAGCATCCCCTGCTCACCACCATCTCTGTGAAAATAGCACGTCTTCCTTTGTCTAGCAACGGTTTACAGTAACAGAAAATATGTGTTTTGCAACAGTCTATGCCACTGCTGCAGGAAGGAGGGGACCATAGAGATTGAAAAGGCGAGGAGTTGATGCAGAGTGCTGCAGCGCTCGTGCACGCGCACGTATATTTTTTGGCGTAAATCCAGAACCAATACGTAGCACTTGCAAGTGGGAGGGGTGCAAGCATTTAAGGCCATATGTAGGTCACTTTCTTTTCTAATTATTGTTAAGATGATCATAGTGTTTTTCTCTCTTTTATAATTCACCATGCATTTCTCCATGCACTACAGTAGAGTAGCAAGGTTGCTGTAAGGGGAATGTGTTATAATCACATAAGAACAATGTGTACCACGCAAGTGGACTCATAGCAGCACTTGCAGGTTTAATCCAGACGATGTCACTGCTCACATCTGAAATAGGCTGAAGACTGTGGGTGTGTGCTGAAAGATGGCATACAGATACAGTGTAAGCACAGAGAATGTGATCAGCTTTAGCAGTAACATAAAAAAAACTAGTTAAAGCCTTGTTTTACATGTCAGTCATTTTTATAATGTTTTCTTGTTATTTTCATGGAGTTTTTCCTCCCCAAAATGCCAGAAATGTAAACGAGCAAAAAACAACAACCCAGAATATCAAGAGCTCAACTTTTCATTTATGAGAACAGTTAAACAACAAGTAAAAACAAGTAAGACTGTTGGTCACTGCATGCTGGTCAGCTGAAATGCAAGAAAGCGAAATTTGTCAAGGCAAGGGATGATATTCAGGAGTTATGGAGAGTTTAATTTTCCATTGTTAAGAACTGTGAAAAAAATAAATGAACATGAATTGACATTTTGAACAAATGAGCTTCTCTCTCCAATTTGTGTTTCGGAATCTGCTTGTAACGACATTAAAAATAAAAAGGACAAAAAATATTTATTGTTGTAATTTCTCATAATTTCTATTTAGTGTCTATTGTCTAAATAGGTGATGTTGGTTAGTGTTTCAGCAAAATTACACGGGCTAAACTGAAAAGGGTTGGTTATAAGGTCAGTGCAGCATCGTTACAGTGACAGTGGGCGGTGCTATCACACTATATATCACTACGCTGATGTCGTATGACTGGATATCTTTTTTTCTATTTGTACATTCAGTAGCAACCAAAGAGAGGGGTGAAAAGAACGACCTAACGGGCGCCCTCCTGCTAAAATTATGGTTTCCACAGACTTTTATTTATTTTTCGTTGGAGGAAATTGAAAATTTCAAAAGAGGCTTGTTGAAGGTTTTTTTCACCGCCGATTGAAAGGTTTTTAATCAAACAATGGAGCTCTCGGACGTGAAAGCACAGTGGAAGGACGTGTGGGTTTCTTTTTGTCTGGCGCTGCTGATTGTGAATAAATTAGAAGGAATATCTGCTCAAATAAGGTATTCCATTCAAGAAGAATTAAAACCAGGGACAGCGGTTGGAAATGTAGCCAAAGACCTCGGGTTGGATCTCGGGAGACTGGCGGATAGGAATTTTCGTGTTGTGCAAGGAACAAAGCGAGATCTGTTCCAGGTAAATCCAAGAGATGGAGTTCTGTTAGTGAACCAGAGATTAGACAGAGAGGAGCTGTGTGCAAAAACTGTCCCATGTGTCACGAATCTGAAAGCTCTCGTAGAAAATCCTCTCGAAATGCACCAGGTAATAGTTGAAATACTCGATGTAAATGACAATTCGCCGAAATTTCCTGAAGAAAATTACACATTAGAGGTGCTCGAATCTGCAGTATTTGGGTCTCGATTTCAGCTGGAAGGAGCTCATGATCTGGACGTCGGTTTGAATTCCTTACATTCATATAAGCTAAATCACAACCAGTATTTTCGTTTGGAAACAGAGGAATTTGGGGACGATGGGAAGGTTCCCTTCCTTGTATTACAAAGACCTTTGGATAGAGAACACGCAGCTCGACACTGGTTGCTATTAACAGCTACAGATGGCGGAAAACCATCAAAATCTGGAACTGTGAATATTACTGTTATTGTATCTGACATTAATGACAACTCACCCGTGTGTGAAAAACAAAAATACACCGTAACAATAAAGGAAAGCGCACCTCCAGAAACATTTCTGCTGACAGTAAATGCATCTGACTCAGACGAGGGGGCGAATGGTGAGATTGAATTTTCTTTAAGAAGTAAACTTCGAGGACTCTCATCTGAGACTTTTGATTTGAATAGTAAAACAGGGAGACTAACCGTGAAAGGACGCCTTGATTACGAGGAAAGGCAAGTCTACGAGATTAAAGTACTGGCTGCGGACAAAGGTGCTGTGTCTCTGTCCACACTCTGCAACGTGGTTATTAGAGTGGAAGACGTGAACGACAACCAACCAGAAATAGAAATCACATCTCTTTCAAGTCGGATTCCAGAGGATGCGCCTCCTGGGACTGTAGTGGCATTGATGGGTGTGAATGATCTTGACTCAGGTGTGAACGGACAAGTGGTTTGCAGCGTGCCAGCTGATTTACCTTTTGACTTAAAGCCTTCCCCTGATGGTCAGTCATACTCTCTGATTACCAAAGATTACCTGGATAAGGAAACAGTGCATATGTATAGCATCACAGTAACAGCAAAGGATTTAGGAACCCCAACCCTATCATCAACGAAGGTAATACAGGTAGAGGTGCAAGATGTTAACGACAACAGTCCTCTTTTCACCGAAAGCCCGTATACTTTTTATGTACCTGAAAATAACAAGGCGGGACTGTCTGTTTTTTCAGTGAGGGCGACTGATGCTGATGGAGGTGAAAACGCGGCAGTCACATATTCACTCGACCGTAAGAGTCCGGGGCTCACTATAACCTCATTTTTAAATATAAACGAAGCAAATGGCACGATTTCAGCTTTAAAAAGTTTTGATTTTGAAACACTGAAAACTTTCCAGTTCCAAGTTGTTGCCTCAGATTCTGGAACTCCGTCACTCAGCAGCAACGTCACAGTCAAAGTGTTCATCCTGGATCAGAACGACAACGCTCCAGTCATCCTGTATCCATTCAGCTCCAACGGTTCTGCTGAAGGTGTGGAGGAGATTCCCCGCAATGCCAATGCAGGACACTTGGTGACTAAAGTCAGAGCCTATGACGCTGATATCGGATATAATGGCTGGTTGCTGTTTTCACTGCAGCAAGTTACTGACCACAGTCTCTTTGGTTTGGACCGCTATACAGGACAGATCCGAACACTTCGCTCATTCACAGAGACAGACGAGGCTGAGCATAAACTGGTCATACTGGTCAAAGACAATGGCAATGTTTCTCTCTCAGCAACAGCTACTGTGATTGTCAAACTTGTGGAGCCCAAAGAGGCTTTCGCAGCTTCTGATGTTAAAAGTGCAGCAAAAGATGATGAGGACAATAACGTGACTTTTTACCTCATGATAACTTTGGGCTCAGTTTCTGTGCTTTTTCTCATCAGCATCATCGTGCTGATTGCAATGCAGTGCTCCAAATCCACAGACTATACTTCTAAATATCTGCCAGAGACAAATTATGATGGGACACTGTGTCACAGCATCCAGTACAGATCAGGAGAGAAGCGGTACATGCTAGTTGGACCCAGAATGAGCATAGGATCTACTATGGTGCCTGGAAGTCATGCCAATACACTTGTGCTTCCTGACAGGAGACGGGGATCTGGAGAGGTAGGCCCATCTATTGATTTTAGCTAAAGATCTTGTTGGTTGTGAAGATGAAAATTCCTTCTTCAAGATATTATTAAGTTTTGAAACATATATTGTGGTCATTTTTAAGAACATGCAGTAAATGTTTAAGTTTTTTGAAGTCATTTTGTTTCATTTTGTCTTATTTTTTTTCATAATTTTCACGGTCTTTTCATTACTATCATTAAAAATATTTCGTAGGGTTGCAATATATTCAGCCGTAGCCTGTTGATATTGCACACATTTTTGGGATAGCCAACAATGTGTGGAGCGGAAATTCTTTTACAAAAAGAACGACCTAATAAAATAAATAAATTCATGCACCGTAGATGGGACACGGAAGCAAAAAACATCGGCATATTTGCTATTGCTGGCGCTGTCCATGTTGCTGACAAAATCTGTATGCCTTTTTCTACCTTTTACTATAAATCACTTATTGTGCTGACACATTCTGCTAGCATTACTGCGTAGTGGAAATATGAATGTACCTTGACCACTCTTCACCCGGTTCTTATTAATTCATTTGCATTGTGAGAGTGATTAACACAAACTTGAAACATGCTCGTGCCGTGCCATCTATTATTTTTCATACCTTTTGCACGCACTTGTGTCAAAGTCACATTTTAGTTAAGGAACCTTAATGAGATTTGGCTAATGCCGCATCATTACGAAGAAATAACGTAACTGACAAATATTAATGTAGACATAGTGGTCACCGGGGCAATTAGTACAGCGTATGAATCTCTCAGTTGATCATCATATTACACAAAAATAAGTGAACATTGCTCTCTGACACTCTAGAAACATTCGACCTTTTAAACCTATTCCTGTACAAAAAAACATGTCCAGTGAAACAAGTAGATTATTTTTAGTGAGTTGGGTACATTTTGGAAACATATGTGTATTACATGTAGCGGTCTGCTTTAAAAATAAGTCATATGATATATCCACGAGGTGTCAGTGTCATATCAGCACCAAACTGATATGTTATAGCGCTGGCCCTGCCCCTTCCACAAATGTTTTGTTCTGGTTGACAGAGAGGAGACGGTACTTTCAACAGAAATAAGTGTAGCCGTGATTAATACATGGGAACGACGGGAATATGGGATGTATTTCAGGCTGGATAATTTGTCAGTTAGATTACTTCCTTTGCGGTAAAGACCTGTGAGTGGATACATTTTCTATTAACTAAACGAAACGATGGAGGCAGGAGGACAAAGACGAGGGACACAGTCTTGGTGGGTAGCTCTCAGCTTTTCTGTGATGCTCAGCTGTGTGGAGCGGGTTTCAGCTCAGATAAAATATTCAGTTCCAGAGGAAGTAAAGGTAGGAACTATTGTTGGAAATGTGGGAAAAGATCTGGGATTGGACATCAGTTCACTAGAGGAAAGACGGTTTCGCATTGTCTCTGGAGCTGAAGATGCGCAGTTTAAAGTAAATCGAAACAATGGCGCCTTGTATGTTCATGGAAATATCGACCGAGAGGAGCTCTGTGAAAGAATAAATCCATGTATAAAACACCTAAAAATGGTAGCTGATAACCCAATGGAAATACATTACGTCGGGGTAGAAATCATAGATGTAAATGACAATTCACCGAACTTTCCAGATGAGGAAAAAATATTAGAAATTTCTGAATCCACTCTCCACAGGAAAACGATTTCCAGTTGCCAGCTGCGCGGGATCCAGATGTTGTTACTAACACAGTACGTATGTACAAATTAAACCATAACGATCATTTTAGTTTACAAATTCGGGAGAGAGGAGAGGACAAGATACCATTCTTGGTTTTACAAAAGTCTCTGGATCGGGAAAAGGAGGATGAGCACAAACTGATTTTGACAGCAGTTGACGGCGGAAATCCACCGAGATCAGGAACTCTTAATGTCACAGTCGTAGTCCTCGATTCAAATGATAACCATCCTACATTTAGCCAAGAAGTTTATTCAGTAACAATACCAGAAAATGTAGATAAGGATACAAGTGTAATTACGGTAAAGGCGACTGATCTGGATGAGGGGATAAATGGACAAATCGAATACTTTTTTGGTGGCGAACTTGAACGCTAAGCTTGTATGATATCGTTTAACCTTAGATAAGAGACACTGGTGAAATTACGAGTGAACGGGGGAAATTGACTTTGAGACATACTGATGTATATAAGTTGGACGTCCATGCAACAGACAAAGGGCAACCTCCGATGAGTGCGGACTGCAGGGCTGATCATCAAGGTGTTGGACGAAAACGACAATAAACCTGAGATAGAGGTGACATCTTTGTCAAAGCTGGTATCAGAAGATTCAAAACCTGGGACTGTGGTGGCTTTAATCAGTATTACTGATCAAGACTCAGGTTTAAACGGTAAAGTAATATGCAGTCTTTCAGACAATGTACCCTTCGATTTAAAACCATCATTTCAAGACAACATGTACTCCTTAGTTATAAAACATGAACTGGACCGAGAATCCGTTTCCCATTATGACGTCACAATAACAGCTACAGACTGTGGCGTGCCTCCTCTGTCCACATCCAGAACTCTGAGTATTGATGTATCAGACGTGAATGATAACGTGCCAGAATTTGCACAGAATCCAATTGAACTTTACCTGGTAGAAAACAACATGCCTGGAAAGCCAATATTTTCAGTTTCTGCATCAGATAAAGATCTGAATGAAAACGCGGCTTTAACATATCGTATAATTAGAGAAGAAAGCAGTCATCAGAAAAATGCAGTATTTATAAACATCAATTCAAATAATGGAGAAATTTCAGCACTGAAAAGTTTTGATTTTGAAACACTGAAAACTTTCCAGTTCCAAGTTGTTGCCTCAGATTCTGGAACCCCGTCACTCAGCAGCAACGTCACAGTCAAAGTGTTCATCCTGGATCAGAACGACAACGCTCCAGTCATCCTGTATCCATTCAGCTCCAACGGTTCTGCTGAAGGTGTGGAGGAGATTCCCCGCAACGTCAACGCAGGACACTTGGTGACTAAAGTCAGAGCCTATGACGCTGATATCGGATATAACGGCTGGTTGCTGTTTTCACTGCAGCAAGTTACTGACCACAGTCTCTTTGGTTTGGACCGCTATACAGGACAGATCAGAACACTTCGCTCATTCACAGAGACAGACGAGACTGAGCATAAACTGGTCATACTGGTCAAAGACAATGGCAACGTTTCTCTCTCAGCAACAGCTACTGTGATTGTCAAACTTGTGGAGCCCAAAGAGGCGTTCGCAGCTTCTGATGTTAAAAGTGCAGCAAAAGATGATGAGGACAATAACGTGACTTTTTACCTCATGATAACTTTGGGCTCAGTTTCTGTGCTTTTTCTCGTCAGTATCATCATGCTGATTGGGATGCAGTGCTCCAAATCCACAGACTATAATTCTAAATATCTGCCAGAGACAAATTATGATGGGACACTGTGTCACAGCATCCAGTACAGATCTGGAGAGAAACGGTACATGCTAGTTGGACCCAGAATGAGTATAGGATCTACCATCGGTCCGGGTAGCCACGCAAATACACTAGTGCTGCCAGACAGGAGACGGGGATCTGGAGAGGTAAGAGTTTATAAGTCTTACATGCCTCATACTCGTAGAATTAGTTTCATTTCAGTTTCATCCATCCATCCATCCACCCATCCATCCATCCATCCATCCATTCAACGTCTTCTACTTTTCCTGTTCAGGTTTGGGGGGCTGGAGCCTTTCCCAGCTGTCATAGGGCGAATTTTTCTTGACTTTTCATATATATATATATATTTTTTTTCATATTACATTTTAAGCATGTTGTGTTGCATGTTAATTTGCTGTGTAAGAATCATGCTGCACTCCACTTGTTTATTTTAAGCACATGTAAGCTGATGAAATTATTATTATAATAATAATAATTTCATCAAATAATATATAATTATAATACATTTGTTTATTTTAAGCACATGTAAGCTGATGAAATTATTATTATAATAATAATTTCATCAAATAATATATAATTATAATATTCTATATTTAGAGTGAATTTAATAAAATACTCTGAGATGATCAAGTTATGGAACAAAAAACGAACAACTTTATAACGCATTTAAGCGTTGATATAAGTATTTATAATCTATACACAAGAAATGTATTACGCTTAATTTTTATATTGACCTCTGGGTGTCAGTATTACATTGAGAAACCGGAGACCACTTTGTCGATCCTCTCTTAAAGCTTTTGTTTGCCACTGTCATAAGTAGAGGAGGCGTGGAATCGAGCTCGCAATCTTTTTTAAATCGTGCTTTACAATTGCTATACAGACAATGAGCTAGATAGTCGACACATTGCGTATTAAGGTTTTGTTGGATTACGATGGAGACCGAAAGACAAATTCGAGGAAGGAATGGTTCCTGGTTAATTTTTCTTTTGGCTTTACTACTGTTTATCGGGAAACGGGCTTCGGCAGAAATAAGATACTCTGTTGCAGAAGAGGTGAAAGATGGAACTGTTGTTGGAAATGTTGCAAAGGATCTTGGCCTTGATATCAGTAGTTTGGTTGACCGGAGGTTCCGTGTTGTGTCTGAATCTAAGGATCCGTTTTTTGACGTGAACCAAGACAATGGGGATCTCTACGTGCTTAAGAAAATCGACAGAGAGGCGCTTTGTCAGGGCAGTGGTGCATGCTTGATGGAGCTAAAAATAATAATAGAAAACCCGTTGGATATACAGTACATAATTGTAGAAATTACTGATGTAAATGATCACTCCCCCAGTTTCCCTGAAAATCAGCAGACGTTTGAAATTGCCGAACATACATTGCCCGGAAGACGATTTCAGCTGCACAGTGCTCGGGACCCTGATGCGGGAGTTAACTCTATTCGTACCTATATGCTCACCTCAAATGAACATTTTGAAGTAACTATCCGTCAGAGCGACGAGGATACAATACCGTTTTTAGTGCTGAAGAAAGCTTTGGATAGAGAAAAAAACAACAAATACACGCTAATTATCACAGCAGTTGATGGAGGAAAACCTCCAAGATCAGGCACGCTAAATGTCACTGTTGTCGTTCTTGACACAAATGACAACCGTCCAATATTTAGTCAAGAGATCTACCAAATCGAAATAGATGAAAATACTCCAGTCGGGACTTCAGTATTTAGAATGAATGCGACAGACCCAGATGAAGGTACTAATAGCGAAATTATATACAGCCTTGGAAAAACACTTAAGAAAAAAGTCTATGATATTTTCGAACTGGATAAAATAAGTGGGGAGATAAGAATAAAGAGAATAGTGGACTATGAAGATAACGACGTTTATAAATTGGATATCGAGGCATCAGATAAAGGAACACCTCCACTAACGGGTGAGTGCAGACTAATTATAAAGATAAAAGACATCAATGACAATCCACCAGAAATTGAAATCACATCACTGTCAAACACAGTATCTGAGGATTCAAAGCCTGGCACAATGATTTCTCTCATCAGTGTGCGAGATAAAGACGCTGGTGTGAATGGAAAAATTATTCTCAGTACAACCTCAGAATTGCCTTTTGAATTAAAATCGTCCTATAAAGAGAATGTTTATTCGGTTGTTACTAAGGATTTTTTGGATCGAGAGAAGGTGTCTCAATATGATCTAACAATAAAAGCCACTGACTGTGGGGAGCCCCCCTTATATAGTTTTAAAATTCTAAGCATCCAGATAGCAGACGTAAATGACAACAAACCACAGTTTTCCCAGAATCCATTGCAGTTTTACTTGTCCGAAAATAACGTTGCTGGAAAGTCAATATTCTCCGTAAGCGCATCCGACAATGATCTGAATGACAATGCTGCCATTTCATATCGCATTGTGAAAGAAGAGGGTCAAAATTACATAATGTCATTCCTAAATATAAACAGTGATAATGGCCACATTACTGCGCTGAAAAGTTTTGATTTTGAAACGCTGAAAACTTTCCAGTTCCAAGTTGTTGCCTCAGATTCTGGAACTCCGTCACTCAGCAGCAACGTCACAGTCAAAGTGTTCATTCTGGATCAGAACGACAACGCTCCAGTCATCCTGTATCCACTCAGTTCCAACGGTTCTGCTGAAGGTGTGGAGGAGATTCCCCGCAATGCCAACGCAGGACACTTGGTGACTAAAGTCAGAGCCTATGACGCTGATATCGGATATAACGGCTGGTTGCTGTTTTCACTGCAGCAAGTTACTGACCACAGTCTCTTTGGTTTGGACCGCTATACAGGACAGATCCGAACACTTCGCTCATTCACAGAGACAGACGAGACTGAGCATAAACTGGTCATACTGGTCAAAGACAATGGCAACGTTTCTCTCTCAGCAACAGCTACTGTGATTGTCAAACTTGTGGAGCCCAAAGAGGCTTTCGCAGCTTCTGATATTAAAAGTGCAGCAAAAGATGATGAGGACAATAATATGACTTTTTACCTCATGATAACTTTGGGCTCAGTTTCTGTGCTTTTTCTCATCAGTATCATCGTGCTGATTACAATGCAGTGCTCCAAATCCACAGATTATACTTCTAAATATCTGCCAGAGACTAATTATGATGGCACATTGTGTCACAGCATCCAGTACAGATCTGGAGACAGGAAGTACATGTTAGTTGGACCCAGAATGAGTATCGGATCTACTATAGTACCTGGAAGCCATGCCAATACACTTGTTCTTCCTGACAGGAGACGTCCATCTGAAGAGGTAGGCCAAATTCATGATCTTAACTGCTAATGCATCATTTTAATGCAATTGCTGAATTTTTCCTCATCCACTGTATAATTTCCACGACTTCCGCCGTTTTTTCTTTTCGGAAAATAAGCGGCCTGTTGTCAAGTGGTTTTGGTCATAATTCTTTACCGTGTTAAGCGATGTCCTTCTCTTGGTATTTTTAATTGTGGAAAAATCCATTCAGTATAGCACTGTTGCTACTAATCATATTTTGTACCGTTGCTGATAACGACGTCGTTATTGATCATGGAAGAGAGAGGGTCTCAAGCGTAGCCATTGCTGATTATACGATTTTTAAAATATTGCGCTGTCCATGGTGCTTATTAAGGCATCTTGTGTTCGACTACTCCCACAGGTCGTAGGAGGCATTGCATAAGTAAGCTCTTGAATTACTACAATTATAAACTCATTGCTTCAGTTGCTGCACAGTGATATTTTCGCCTTGACATATACCGACAGCAATTTGAACAGTAACGTTCAGTATATTGTGAAAAACTCGGTTAGCAAAACCTCGAAAATTTCTTTTTAGTGAAATCTTGATTTGTTTTCTTCTTTCCCCTTTAAACTAAATGTAAGCACTGAATGATCCTCTGGGTGTCAGTATTACTATAAGGAAGTGCTAAAGCTTCAGTGAAATTAGACTCAGCCCTTTGCAATGTGTGTTTTTTTTTCACCTCAGTCACAAAGAATACCAGTGTTCCGGTTTCGGCCTGCATAATTTTATTTCGCAAACATGGATATCTGAAGGAATATCTTAGGAACACTGGACACATATTTTGTGGAACGTATTCGTGGATTTTATTATAGAGGAATTTTGCCAAAGAAGACAAAGGACAAAGAGGCAGAATAATGACTTACTCGCGTCTTCTGGTTTTCGCGGTGCTCTTCCACTGTATGGAGCTGATTTTAGCTCAAATGAAATACTCGATTCCAGAGGATGTTAAAGTGGGAGCAGTTATTGGAAATGTTGCTAAGGATCTGGGCCTCGATGTCGGCACACTGATAAACAGGCGTTGTCGCATTGTATCGGGCGCCCAGGGAACGCTCTTTGAGGTAAACCCGAACAATGGGGTGTTGTACATTCACGAACATGTCGACAGGGAACAGCTGTGCAATAGAAATGTTGCGTGTTTAACAGATCTAAAAATCGTTGTTGAAAACCCGCTTGAAGTCCATTATGTTACTGTGGAAATAATGGATGCTAACGACAATGCACCAAGTTTTGCTGAGAAAGAAAAAGTCATAGAAATAGCAGAGACCACACTGCCAGGCGCACGATTTCAGCTACCAGGCGCACGTGACCGAGATGTTGGCGTAAATTCCGTGCAGCGTTATAAACTCAGTCAGAACGACCATTTTCATCTTGAAATTCGAGACAGGGGAGAGGATAAAATCCCTTTCCTAGTACTACAGAGAAACTTGGACAGAGAGCAGAAAACAAACCATAGCTTAATTTTAAGCGCTATAGATGGGGGGGCGCCGCCAAAATCCGCAAATCTGAGTCTTATCATAAGGGTTCTTGATAACAATGATAACAGACCAATATTTTCCCAAGAGGTTTATTCCGTTACATTGCAAGAAAACGCCGCACGAGATACGAATGTAATAAAAGTCAAAGCAACAGATATAGATGAGGGAACGAATGGGGAAGTCGAGTATGCTTTTGGAGGTGATATTACTTCCAATGTGTTACAACTATTTAGTTTAGACATTCACACGGGAGAAATTCGAGTTATTGGACAAATTGATTACGAAACAGCCAGTGTTTATAAGTTAGACGTCCAAGCCTCTGACAAAGGTCAGCCGCCGATGACAACTGATTGTAGAGTCATAATAAAGATTCAAGATGTCAATGACAATAAGCCAGAAATAGAAGTGACATCTATATCGAGCATGGTCCGAGAGGATTCAAAACATGGAAACGTGGTCGCTCTCATTAGTGTTACAGACACTGATTCTGGATTAAATGGCAAAGTCATATGTCATCTGACGGAAAATGTACCATTTGAATTAAAGCCGTCATTTAAAGAAAACATGTACTCATTAGTGACGAAAGAACCATTGGACAGGGAAACTGTATCACATTATGACATTTCAATAACAGCTACAGACTGTGGTGAGCCGCCGCTTTCCACATTTAAAACTTTGAGCATTCGGGTGTCAGATGTGAATGATAACTCCCCAGAGTTCTCACATAATCCACTGGTATTATATCTGACGGAAAATAACGCTGCTGGCGCATCAATATTCTCTGTTAGCGCATTTGATAAAGACTCCAGTGAAAATGCAGCAGTGTCCTATCGTATACTCAGAGGGGAAAGTGGACACAATGATATTGCATCTTTTCTGAATATACATTCCGACAGCGGACGCATCACTGCACTGAAAAGTTTTGATTTTGAAACACTGAAAACTTTCCAGTTCCAAGTTGTTGCCTCAGATTCTGGAACTCCGTCACTCAGCAGCAACGTCACAGTCAAAGTGTTCATCCTGGATCAGAACGACAACGCTCCAGTCATCCTGTATCCACTCAGTTCCAACGGTTCTGCTGAAGGTGTGGAGGAAATTCCCCGCAATGCCAACGCAGGACACTTGGTGACTAAAGTCAGAGCCTATGACGCTGATATCGGATATAACGGCTGGTTGCTGTTTTCACTGCAGGAAGTTACTGACCACAGTCTCTTTGGTTTGGACCGCTATACAGGACAGATCCGAACACTTCGCTCATTCACAGAGACAGACGAGGCTGAGCATAAACTGGTCATACTGGTCAAAGACAATGGCAACGTTTCTCTCTCAGCAACAGCTACTGTGATTGTCAAACTTGTGGAGCCCAAAGAGGCGTTCGCAGCCTCTGATGTTAAAAGTGCAGCAAAAGATGATGAGGACAATAATGTGACTTTCTACCTCATGATAACTTTGGGCTCAGTTTCTGTGCTTTTTCTCATCAGTATCATTGTGCTGATTGCAATGCAGTGCTCCAAATCCACAGACTATAATTCTAAATATCTGCCAGAGACAAATTATGATGGGACACTGTGTCACAGCATCCAGTACAGATCTGGAGAGAAGCGGTACATGTTAGTTGGACCCAGAATGAGTATAGGATCTACTATAGTTCCTGGAAGCCATGCAAATACACTAGTTCTTCCTGACAGGAGAAGTACTACGGGAGAGGTAAGACCTTAACAACATTTTGTAAAAGTATGTTCAGTTTTTGCCTCAAATTTTATTTTCTTTATAATTTTGTCACTGAAACTGCTCTTGCAATGTGATTATTTCTTAAATGTGTTTAAATTTCGCTCAGCTTGCCTGATAATATCAGCTACACTGACAGCAGATGGCAAGTTAGCGCAGTGCTTCGCCCTGTCGTTTCAGAGCAATAAAGTTTGGGTTTGGCTGTATCGGTCTAGTTTGCGTGCTTCCAGAGCCACTCTGTTCACTGAAAACTCCAGCTGTTTTCCCACTGTTTCTTTTTAGATCATATGCACTGATCAATTTTAACTCCATGAAATTGCTCTTACTTTGTAAAGAGCACGATTGTCGCGACTAATTCAGACTCGGTGCCATTGGTGCTGACTTTATTTTTTATTTAAATTTGAGCATATGTGTGTAGGCTAAACTGGCGTCTCTTGGCGGAGTAGTTTATACATTGAATCGCTGTAGTAATTAAGGTCTGTGGAGCAGCCCGTTATTGCTGTCTGTGGCGCTGAAAGAAAATAGACTATCCAGTAACGGAATGTCATTGAAACACAGTATGTACTATTATATTAAGGATTGATTAATGCCATTTTCTTTAACAGCAAGTCACCAAATTCAAAGTTTTATGGGGTAAGAAAGAGGGGAGGCTAGAACAATGTCAAAATACTGTAATTCTGATAGTTGTTCTCAATCCATTAACTTCAGTGCTCTAGCTTGTAAGAGTATTTCATCAAGAAAAAAAAAAGGGGTTTGTTCTTAGCACCGCCTCTGGGTGTCACTATGAAATCAGAAAACCTTAAAGGATGTTGTCCCTCCCCTTGCAAACCCTTTGTCTGACCTGAGGAAATCACTTGGACCAAATACATCGGCCGATAAATCCCCGTTGTTCGTGTGTAAATATGCGGCGGTTAGCGGATTGCCATTATTGATCGTAGTATTAACAGCTCCAGTGAAATTATTTTCTGTTGAAAAATGATGGACAATCGAACAAGTCGCTGCTCCCGGTTTGCCTTTTATTTGGCGCTGTTGCTGTTTTCTGGAAGAGAGGCTTTGGCTCAGATACGATATTCTGTTGCAGAGGAGGTAGAAGATGGGACTGTTGTTGGAAATGTTGCGAAGGATATTGGGCTTGATAAAAATTCTTTGGCTGACCGACGGTTTCGTGTTGTGTCTGGAAGTACGGAGGGCATTTTTGAGGTAAACCAGAAAAGTGGGGCATTGTATGTCAGTAATCATATCGACAGAGAGGAGCTCTGTCAGGGCAGTGGTGCCTGCCTAATGGAGCTAAAAATTCTTGTAGAGAACCCTTTAGAAATACACTATGTAATCGTAGAAATTAATGATGTAAATGATCATTCTCCCAGTTTTCCTGCAAGACAGCAGACATTTGAAATAGCTGAACAAACACTCCCAGGGAAGAGATTTCAGCTGCACACTGCTCGCGATCCAGATGCTGGAATTAACTCTATTCGTACATATACGATGATCTCAAATGAACACTTTGAAGTAAATATCCGTCAAAGTGATGCAGGAAAGATACCTTTTTTGGTGCTTAAGAAATCACTGGACAGAGAACAAAAGAATGAACACACGCTAGTGGTCACAGCAGTTGATGGAGGAAAACCTCCAAGATCAGGCACACTAAATATCACCATTATTGTTCTGGACAGTAACGACAATCGTCCTATTTTTAGCCAAGAGATCTATCAGTTGCTAATAAAAGAAAACATACCTGTCGGCACTTCAGTGTTTAGAATGAATGCGACAGATTACGATGAAGGTACTAATGGAGAGGTTCAATACAGCCTCGGGAAAACCTTACGGCAGAAAGTCTATGATATTTTTGAACTGGACAAACTAAGTGGAGAAATTACAGTCAAAGGAGTAGTGGATTATGAGGAGAACAAAGTATATGAACTGGACGTTGAGGTATCTGATAAAGGAACACCTCCATTAACGGGTGAGTGTAGGCTAAATATAAAAATTATAGACGTCAACGATAACCCGCCCCAAATAGAAGTTACATCACTTTCAAACACACTGCCTGAAGACTCAAAACCTGGCACAGTTATTTCACTTATTAGTGTGAAAGATAAAGACGCCGGTGTAAATGCAAAAATAATATCGAGCATTACTAATGAAGTACCATTTGAATTAAAATCTTCCTATAAGGAAAACACATATTCAGTTGTCACTAAGGAAGTTTTGGATCGAGAACAGGTTTCACATTATGAAATAACAATAAAAGCCACCGACTGCGGTGAGCCTCCCTTATTTAATTTTAAAACTCTACGCGTTGAGATATCAGACATAAATGACAACAGTCCACATTTCGACCAAAACCTTTTAGAGTTTTATCTCGGAGAAAATAACGTTGCTGGGAAGTCAGTTTTTTCCATAAGCGCATCCGACAAAGATCTGAATGACAATGCTGCCATTTCATATCAAATTGTGAGAGAGGGGAGTCAAAATGACATAATGTCATTCCTAAGTATAAACAGTGATAATGGCCACATTATTGCACTGAAAAGTTTTGATTTTGAAACACTGAAAACTTTCCAGTTCCAAGTTGTTGCCTCAGATTCTGGAACTCCGTCACTCAGCAGCAACGTCACAGTCAAAGTGTTCATCCTGGATCAGAACGACAACGCTCCACTCATCCTGTATCCACTCAGTTCCAACGGTTCTGCTGAAGGTGTGGAGGAGATTCCCCGCAATGCCAATGCAGGACACTTGGTGACTAAAGTCAGAGCCTATGACGCTGATATTGGATATAACGGCTGGTTGCTGTTTTCACTGCAGGAAGTTACTGACCACAGTCTCTTTGGTTTGGACCGCTATACAGGACAGATCAGAACACTTCGCTCATTCACAGAGACAGACGAGGCTGAGCATAAACTGGTCATACTGGTCAAAGACAATGGCAACGTTTCTCTCTCAGCAACAGCTACTGTGATTGTCAAACTTGTGGAGCCCAAAGAGGCGTTCGCAGCTTCTGATGTTAAAAGTGCAGCAAAAGATGATGAGGACAATAACGTGACTTTTTACCTCATGATAACTTTGGGCTCAGTTTCTGTGCTTTTTCTCATCAGCATCATCGTGCTGATTGCAATGCAGTGCTCCAAATCCACAGATTATACTTCTAAATATCTGCCAGAGCCTAATTATGATGGGACACTTTGTCAGCGGCATCCAGTACAGATCAGGAGAGAAACGGTACATGTTAGTTGGACCCAGAATGAGTATAGGATCTACTATCGTGCCAGGAAGCCATGCAAATACTCTAGTGCTCCATGACAGGAGACATCCATCTGAAGAGGTAAGGCATTGCTTATTATTTAAATTTCTTGTATTCATTTTCTCTCATTTTTGCACAAATAGAAGTCCCGAAATCACCTACAGAATGCAGGAAAATATCCTCACATACAGAATGCAGGAACATATCCATTATAGAGTATCGCTATACACAGTAAAGACACGTGAGGTACATATACATTTGTGAGAGTGGGTATAAGACTTTCCCAGCTTTAATCTTAGAATTAGTCCACTTAAAGGCAGCATGCATTAACGTTGTTGTTTTAACACATAAATATTTTCGTTGTGGAAAGTCTGTGCAACTACTTGATGCCCATATAGATGGAAGTATGTCAAATCGAAATGCATCCATATAGAAATATACTCAGTACTAACAGATTCATGTTTCGTGAAATTTATCTAATTTATCTTTATGTGTATTATATGATAGTAAAAGAAAAATTTAAAGCAACAAAAAATAAAATAAAACAAAATTAAAATAAATTACTGTCTCTTTAATTAGCAAAGTGAGAAGCGAACATATATTAACAATTCAAGAATTAAAATATGAATTGAGATTCGTGACATTCTAATTTGTTTTAGTAGTTACCTCTGGGTGTCAGTATTACATCGAAAGACCATAATCGACTCTGTCCCTCCTTTTTTGAGGCTATTGTTTTCATATCGAGCTGGGTAAATCGTCTATTTGAGTCAAACACACCAGTCGACGGACGTTATGCTTTTTCGAGAAATGGAATATTCAGTGGGTTGCACGTAAATCGTCCAAGGGAGCTTGTATGTATGTGGATTCTGTTTGATAAGAATGGAAACCACTGCAAGAGCCCGAACGATCAACTGCTACTGGTTTGCTTTTCGTATGGTCATACTGCTGCTTTTCGGGAAGCAGGCTTTTTCTCAAATAAGGTACACCGTTCCAGAAGAGGTTAAGGACGGAACTGTTGTTGGAAATGTTGCGAAAGACCTGGAGCTTGACATCACTTCTTTGATTGATCGACGTTTTCGCGTTGTTTCTGGAAATAAGGAAGCATTTTTTGAGGTAAACCAGGACAATGGAGCTCTCTATGTCCACAACAAAATCGACAGAGAGGTGCTCTGTCAAGGAAGTGGCGCATGCTTACTGGAGCTTAAAATTCTTGTCGAAAACCCATTGGAAATGCATTATGTAGCTGTGGAAATTACTGATGTAAATGATAGCTCCAATTTCTCCGAAAGAAATCAAAGATTTGAAATAGCCGAACATACGTTGCCAGGAAGACGGTTCCAGCTGCACTCCGCTCGTGACCCTGATGCAGGAATTAACTCTATTCGTACCTACACTTTAACGCCTAATGATCATTTTGAAATAGACATCCGCCAAAGTGACGAGGACAAAATACCATTTTTAGTATTAAAAAAAGTCGCTAGACAGAGAGGAAAAATGCAGTCATTCACTAGTGGTTACAGCAATTGATGGGGGTAAACCTCCCAGATTAGGGGCCCTAAATGTCTCCGTTATTGTTCTGGACATTAATGACAATCGTCCGATATTTAGCCAGGAGATTTACGAAATTGCAATCCCAGAAAACGTTTTAGTTGGCGCCAACATATTTAAAATTAATGCGACAGATCCAGATGAAAACATGAATGGAGCAATTGAATACAGCCTTGGAAAAACTCTAAAGAAGAAAGTCTATGATACCTTTGAACTGAACAAATTAACTGGAGAAATTATAGTAATAGGACTGATTGACTACGAAGAAAATGACGTTTATAAACTTGATATTGAGGCGTCCGATAAAGGAACACCCCCACTGACGGGTGAGTGTAGAGTCATCATAAAAATCACAGACATTAATGACAATCCACCAGAAATAGAAATCACATCACTTTCAAATTCAGTATCTGAGGACTCCAAGCCTGGCACAGTTATTTCACTGCTTAGTGTAACGGATAGAGATTCTGGAGTGAATGGAAATATTATTACAAGCATAACCTCAGACGTGCCCTTTGAATTAAAACCGTCATATAAGGAAAATATATATTCAGTTTTAACGAAGGCACCTTTAGATCGAGAACAGGTGTCTCATTATGAAATAACAATAAAAGCCACAGACTGCGGTAAGCCTCCCTTATCTACATTTAAAACCCTCGATATTCAGATATCAGATGTGAACGATAACAGCCCACAATTCTCCCAAAATCCTCTACAGTTTTACCTGTCAGAAAACAATGTTGCTGGGAAGTCAGTATTTTCTGTTAGCGCGACGGATAAAGACGTGAACGACAATGCAGTCATATCGTATCACATTGTGAGAGAAGGGAGGCCAAATGACATATTGTCATTCCTAAATGTGAATTCTGGTAACGGACAAATCACTGCACTTAAAAGTTTTGATTTTGAAGCACTGAAAACTTTCCAGTTCCAAGTTGCTGCTTCAGATTCTGGAACTCCGTCACTCAGCAGCAACGTCACAGTCAAAGTGTTCATCCTGGATCAGAATGATAACGCTCCAGTCATCCTGTATCCACTCAGCTCCAACGGTTCTGCTGAAGGTGTGGAGGAGATTCCCCGCAATGCCAACGCAGGACACTTGGTGACTAAAGTCAGAGCCTATGACGCTGATATCGGATATAACGGCTGGTTGCTGTTTTCACTGCAGCAAGTTACTGACCACAGTCTCTTTGGTTTGGACCGCTATACAGGACAGATCAGAACACTTCGCTCATTCACAGAGACAGACGAGGCTGAGCATAAACTGGTCATACTGGTCAAAGACAATGGCAACGTTTCTCTCTCAGCAACAGCTACTGTGATTGTCAAACTTGTGGAGCCCAAAGAGGCGTTCGCTGCTTCTGATGTTAAAAGTGCAGCAAAAGATGACGATGACAATAATATGACTTTTTACCTCATGATAACTTTGGGCTCAGTTTCTGTGCTTTTTCTCATCAGTATCATTGTGCTGATTGCAATGCAGTGCTCCAAATCCACAGACTATACTTCTAAATATCTGCCAGAGACTAATTATGATGGGACACTGTGTCACAGCATCCAGTACAGATCTGGAGAGAAACGGTACATGTTAGTTGGACCCAGAATGAGTATAGGATCTACTATAGTGCCAGGTAGCCACGCAAATACACTAGTTCTACCTGACAGGAGGAGGGCATCTGAAGAGGTAAGGCATTTTTGTGTAAACTCTGGCTTATTTTCAGTAGCACTGTTACTCGCTTACCCATCTAGTTATTACTTCAGTCATTGATTCCCTGCTTGTGTTACCGTTTGCCTGACACCACACTGTAGCAGAACAGTTGACTGGTAGTCTGAAGCATTAAGACATAATGCTTGTTCGGTTATGTATTGTGATGATTTTCAAAATGCAGTGTTTAAAAGTATGTTACCATTTGTATTTCCCATTGTTCTGTTTTATATACTTACAAGACAGTTTCAATTACCTTTACTATTGCCAATATAATAAATAAGCTGCATTAACCAGATTTTCATGGCAATTAGAGACCAAGTTTTGACACTTAAATGCCAATTAAACTTACCAACAGCCTCTGCTTGTTGTTGGTGCTATGATTGCAGATGTCTTTGGAAAGCAGAGCACCCACGTGAGAAGTAGCTCTCTGTCTGTGGTGCTGAACTATACTGTCTTTATTGCTCCCACACAAAATAGAGTGATAGGTTAATATACTGTTATTTAAAAGCAGAAAACTTTATTATTTCTTCAGAAATGTTGAAAGAAGATTCCACTTGTGAAAGTATGTGAGTGAAAAGATACTTAAAGCATCTTTAGGTATGTGGACAAAACTCTTTCTTCGCTACTGTCCCTATTAGTGCTGAGATTTTCTGACAAAATAAAAATCTGTAATAGTACTTACTTATACTATTTCACACAGTATATGAGGTTGTCCTCTTGGTGTCACTGTAACATAAAGAGCCTTAAAATGCACCGTCCCTCTCCTAACAAAGCTTTTGTCTCGTGGTTCACAGCAAAGGGTGAATATAAGCTAAGACCGGGAGTCAGATGGGAGCGTGAGGTGATCGCATTCACAAAAATAAGTTGTTACAAAAAGAAATTCTGTTGTCAGCGTTTGACCACGGGAAAACAATGGCGAGTGAACGACCGTTTCGACGCAGTAACTGCTTTTGGATTGCATTATATTTGACAATGCTCCTTGTTTTTGGAAAGTCAGCTTTAGCTGATTTGAGGTACTCTATTCCAGAACAGGTGAAAGAAGGAACTATTGTTGGAAATGTTGCCAAGGATCTTGGTCTTGACAAAACGTCTTTGACTAATCGGCGGTTTCGTGTTGTTTCTGGATCTAAGGACGTGTTTTTCCATGTAAATTCGGACAATGGTACGTTGAACGTCTGCAAAATAATCGATAGAGAAGAGCTTTGTCACGGTAGCGGTTCATGTCTTATTGAGCTAAAAATTCTTGTTGAAAACCCTCTTGAAATGCATCATATCGTTGTAGAAATTACTGATGTAAACGATCATTCCCTAGTTTCTCTGAAAAGGAACAGAAATTTGAAATAGCAGAGCATACATCTCCGGGAACACGATTTCAGCTTCACGCGGCCCGTGATCCTGATGCTGGAATAAACTCCATCCGCACATATACATTGATGTCGAATGATCATTTTGACCTAGAGATTAGTCAAAGTGACGAGGAAAAAATACCATTTATGGTGCTGAAGAAGTCCTTAGACAGAGAACAAAAGAAGAACACTGGCTATTTCTGACCGCAGTTGATGGAGGTAAACCTCCAAAATCAGGAACGCTCAATGTTTCTATTACTGTCCTTGATACTAATGATAATCGCCCAACATTTAGTCAGGAGATTTACCAAATTGAAATAAAAGAAAACATCTCCGTTGGTACTGTTGTTGCAAGTGTAACTGCTATAGACCCAGATGAAGGCACTAACGGAGAAATAGAGTACAGCCTGATCAAAACATCAACACGTAAAGTTTATCAGACATTTGGCATGGATAGTGTAAGCGGGCAAATTACTATGAGAGCAGAGTTGGATTTTGAAGAGTCTGAGATTTATAAGATAGACATTCAAGCATCAGATAAAGGGCAACCTCCATTAATCGGAAGGTGTAGAGTAATAATGAAGATACAAGATATTAATGATAATGCGCCCGAAATAGAAGTTACGTCACTGTCAAATACAGTGTCTGAAGATTCAAAGCCTGGTACGGTTATTTCACTTATTAGTGTAACGGATAAAGACTCTGGTGTTAATGGTAAAATAATTTTACACATGACCGAGGATCTACCATTCGAATTAAAACCTTCCTATAAGGAAAATATATATTCAATTGTCACAAAGAATTATTTGGATAGAGAAAAGGTACCAGGATATGAAATAGTAATAAAAGCTACTGATGGTGGTGAGCCTGCTTTATCCAGTTTTAAAACTTTGAGCATTCAGATAGGAGATGTAAATGACAACAGTCCACAATTCCCACAAAACCCATTGCATTGTTATGTGCTAGAAAATAATGTCGCTGGCGCATCAATATTTTCTGTAAGCGCAGTAGACAGCGATGCAGACGAAAACGCAGGTGTTTCATATCATCTTCTTAGAGCAGGTGGTGAAAGTGATGTAACAGTTTTTTTAAGTGTGAATTCTGAAAACGGACAGATAACAGCCCTAAAAATTTTTGACTTTGAAACACTAAAAACTTTCCAGTTCCAAGTTGCTGCCTCAGATTCTGGAACTCCGTCACTCAGCAGCAACGTCACAGTCAAAGTATTCATTCTGGATCAGAACGACAACGCTCCAGTCATCCTGTATCCACTCAGCTCCAACGGTTCTGCTGAAGGTGTGGAGGAGATTCCCCGCAATGCCAATGCAGGACACTTGGTGACTAAAGTCAGAGCCTATGACGCTGATATCGGATATAACGGCTGGTTGCTGTTTTCACTGCAGGAAGTTACTGACCACAGTCTCTTTGGTTTGGACCGCTATACAGGACAGATCAGAACACTTCGCTCATTCACAGAGACAGACGAGGCTGAGCATAAACTGGTCATACTGGTCAAAGACAATGGCAACGTTTCTCTCTCAGCAACAACTACTGTGATTGTCAAACTTGTGGAGCCCAAAGAGGCTTTTGCAGCCTCTGATGTTAAAAGTGCAGCAAAAGATGATGATGACAATAATATGACTTTCTACCTCATGATAACTTTGGGCTCAGTTTCTGTGCTTTTTCTCATCAGTATCATTGTGCTGATTGCAATGCAGTGCTCCAAATCCACAGACTATACCGCTAAATATCTGCCAGAGACAAATTATGATGGGACACTGTGTCACAGCATCCAGTACAGATCAGGAGAGAAGCGGTACATGCTAGTTGGACCCAGACTGAGTATAGGATCTACTATAGTGCCAGGAAGTCATGCAAATACACTAGTGATGCCAGACAGGAGGAGAACATCTGAAGAGGTAAGAGTAATATGTAGCAGATAGTTTTGGTTTTTGCTCTGATGAGTCTGACCTTTTTGTTTTGGGGGGGGGAAGTTTAAAGCTTGTGATGATATTTTTGAGAAACATACTTCTTAAACTTCTGCTTTTTACTGGCATCATATTAATGGAGTCGCTGATACTTGTATCCGTACAAATGCCCACAAACTCTAAACCATTACGAGTATGATAACTTTATCTCTAAAATAAAAATACCCGCCTTTCATTGTCTGTATTGAAAATGCTATGTAACATAGCATGCTATTATGTTAGATATTATATACTATATGGCTTTATGCTAATATGTCAGTAACCAGTTGCTTTGGTAGAAATGATCACAACCAAGGAAAATAAATAAGTGTCAGGACACAATTAAGATATAAAAGAAAAAAAATCGAGTCTTCCTGTCGCTGTCTACGGTGCTAAAATGAACTGGTCTGGGGACAGTATAGATTAACAGTTAAAAATATATACATGTTCTTACTAATACTGTTACTAAAAAAAAAAGAAAAAAAAAGAAGATAAAACTGTGCATCATTTTTCTCTGACCCTTCATTTATATCATTCAGATGTTGAATTGTTAATGTGCACTAATAAACACCGTTTCTTTACTCCGTAGCAAAAAAAAAAAAAAAAGACTAATAAAAAGCACATACGTTTGAGGCTGGTTGAGATCAACTCAGTGCATAACACTGTACTTTTCGCAACTTGACTTCTTATCCTCCTTTTGCCTTATCTTGAAGTGGATTTTATTACTAAAGTATATGAAAACTTTTCAGGGTAAAAAATCGTCTAAAATATTGTCCTCTTGGCGTCACTGTTACACCGGACAGGCTATAAAGGAATTAGGTCCTCCCCTAAGAAGGCTTTTGTTTGATACCGCACAGCTAAACGGGTGTGAGTCGGTGGAGACGCTATGATATGTTTTCTGATAGACGATATGAAAAACCTTGGATATATAAACTAAGGTTCCTGCAGAAAGACGCTCTTGTGCTAAATGTGCCGTTTGAGAATGATGGGGGAGAGAAAACGAAGCAGATCGAGCAACCGCGGTTGGTTTGCTTTTCATTTTTCTTTACTGCTGATTTTCGGAGAACGGGCTTTCGCTGAACTAAGATACTCTATTCCAGAGGAGATGAAAGAAGGGACTATTGTTGGAAATGTTGCAAAGGATCTTGGTCTTGACAAAATCTCTTTGACTGATCGACGATTCCGTGTTGTTTCTGGATCTAAGGACGCATATTTCGAGGTAAATCCGGACAATGGTTCTTTACAGGTTCGTAAGAAAATCGACAGAGAGGAACTGTGCCAAGGAAATGGTGCATGCCTGATTGAGCTAAAAATGCTTGTTGAAACCCCCCTGGAAATCCACTATGTAGTTGTAGAAATCACTGATGTAAATGATCATTCCCCCAGTTTTTCTGAAAAGGAACAAACGTTTGAAATAGGAGAACATTCATCTCCGGGAACACGTCTGGAACTGCACGCGGCCCGTGATCCTGACACTGGAATAAACTCTATCCGCACATATACGTTATCTTCAAATGATCACTTTGATATAGAGGTCAGTCAGAGTGATGAGGACAAAATACCATTTCTGGTGCTGAAGAAATCTTTAGACAGAGAAAAAAATGATAAACATTTCCTGTTTGTGGCCGCAGTTGATGGAGGTAAACCGCCGAGATCTGGCACGCTTAATGTTTCTATTACTGTTCTTGATATTAATGATAATCTCCCGACGTTTAAACAGGATACTTATCAAATAGAAATATTTGAAAACGTCTCAGTTGGTACGACTGTTGCTCGAGTAAATGCAACAGACCCAGATGAAGGGATTAACGGGGAAATAGAATACAGCCTTAGTAAAACATTAGCTCGTAAAGTTTACGAAATGTTTGACCTGGATATTGTAAGTGGAGAAATTACTCTAAAGAGAGAGTTGAATTTTGAGGACTCTGAGATGTATAAACTAGATGTGCAGGCGTCAGACAAAGGAACGCCGCCTTTAACAAGCAGGTGTAGAGTGATTGTCAAAATTAAAGATGTCAATGACAATCCGCCTGAAATAGACGTCACATCACTGTCAAACACTGTACCTGAAGACTCAAAGCCTGGTACGGTTATTTCACTTATTAGTGTAACGGATAAAGACTCTGGCGTTAATGGAAAAATTATTTCACGTATAACCCAGGGCGTTCCCTTTGAATTAAAACCGTCATATAAGGAAAACACATACTCAGTTGTTTCTAGCGGGTTTCTGGATAGAGAGCTGATGTCACATTATGATATTACAATAGAAGCAACCGACTGTGGTGATCCACCATTATCCAGTTTTAAAACTCTTAGCATTCAGATAGCAGATGTAAATGACAACAGCCCACAATTCCCACAAAACCCATTACAGTGTTATATGCTAGAAAATAACTTTGCTGGTACGTCAATATTTTCTGTAAGAGCAATGGACAACGATGCCGATGAAAACGCGGCTATTTCATATCACCTTCTAAGAACGGGTGGTGAAAATGATGTAACAGTTTTTCTAAATGTGAATCCTGATAACGGACACATTACTGCGCTGAAAAGTTTTGATTTTGAAACGCTAAAAACTTTCCAGTTCCAAGTTGTTGCCTCAGATTCTGGAACCCCGTCACTCAGCAGCAACGTCACAGTCAAAGTGTTCATCCTGGATCAGAACGACAACGCTCCAGTCATCCTGTATCCACTCAGCTCCAACGGTTCTGCTGAAGGTGTGGAGGAGATTCCCCGCAACATCAACGCAGGACACTTGGTGACTAAAGTCAGAGCCTATGATGCTGATATTGGATATAACGGCTGGTTGCTGTTTTCACTGCAGCAAGTTACTGACCACAGTCTCTTTGGTTTGGACCGCTATACAGGACAGATCAGAACACTTCGCTCATTCACAGAGACAGACGAGGCTGAGCATAAACTGGTCATACTGGTCAAAGACAATGGCAATGTTTCTCTCTCAGCAACAGCTACTGTGATTGTCAAACTTGTGGAGCCCAAAGAGGCTTTCGCAGCTTCTGATGTAAAAAGTGCAGCAAAAGATGATGAGGACAATAGTGTGACTTTCTACCTCATGATAACTTTGGGCTCAGTGTCTGTGCTTTTTCTCATCAGTATCATCGTGCTGATTGCAATGCAGTGCTCCAAATCCACAGATTATACTTCTAAATATCTGCCAGAGACTAATTATGATGGGACACTGTGTCACAGCATCCAGTACAGATCAGGAGAGAAACGGTACATGTTAGTTGGACCCAGAATGAGTATAGGATCTACTGTATTGCCAAGCAGCAATGCAAATACACTTGTGCTCCCCGACAGAAGTAGGACATCTGCAGAGGTAAGATGCTTTAAATAGCCAAAACTCTGGTTTTGGTGCACAGAACACACTCGTGTTAATTCGCCATTTAGTGACTTTGTTGAATTCTATCCGTGGTGCTGAAACCACATTTGGCGCTGTGGTGTGTGCTTCTTAATACAATTTCAAATATCATCTTAAAGATTGCAGACTTTAATAAGTGTTTTTCGAATAGGATCAAACTCTTTGGTGATCACTTGGTGTCACTATACGGGCAGAAAAATGTTTAAAATGAGCCCTGTATCAGCAGTGTGGGTCCTCCCCTTTGTGGGATGGGATTTCACGTCAGGACTTGATACCTCCTGTTCATTCAGAGCAAATATTCCGCTTATATGAACCTGATCAGGCAACGGAGTCTACCTAAAATATGTATATTTTCGTCTGGTAGAAAAGTCAGTATTCTCAATCACCGGGGAACGTTTTTATCTCCTAGTTATGGAGCAAACGCGACCTGGAGTATCAAAAAACGTATGGCGGTGGATCGCCTTTATTGCTGCAGTAATTCTAGTGTGGAGCAGCGCTTCGGCGCAGATAAGATATTCCATTGCTGAGGAAGTGAATGAACGAACTGTTGTTGGGAATATAGCGAAGGACTTGGGATTAGAGAAGAACACACTGAAAGAGAGAGGATGCCGCATTGTTGAGGGCTCATCGGAGTCCTTTTTTCGCGTGGACGAGAACGATGGGATATTATATGTCGACCGAAAAATTGACAGGGAGAAGGTTTGTGAGAGAAACCTAGTGTGCTTGATCAACCTAAAAACAGTACTTGAAAACCCTCTTGAAATTCATTATGTGAGTGTGGAAATTTTGGATGTGAACGATCATTCTCCTAGATTCTCAGTCAAAGAGTCACGTCTTGAAATTTCAGAGTCGGCTTTAACAGGCTTGCGCTTTCAGCTGCAGGCAGCCCACGACCCAGATGTTGGTCACTTTTCGGTCCAGGAGTATAAACTTAGTCCGAATAATCACTTTCGATTAGAAGTAAAAGATCGCGGAAAAGATGGAAAGATACCTATTTTAGTTTTACTCAAGACGCTAGACAGGGAAATAAAGAAAAGCCATAAACTGCTTCTTACAGCTATAGACGGAGGGAAACCAAGCAAATCTGGAACAGCTGAAATAACTGTTGATGTCTTGGACATAAATGACAATATGCCAGTTTTCAACGAAGAGGCATACTCCTTATTTCTAGAAGAAAACACTCCCATTGGCACAACAATTATAAAAGTAAATGCTTCTGATTTAGATGAAGGATCTAACGGTGAAATTGTGTATTCATTAGGGAAAAATGTAAATAGCAGGATACGTGAACTTTTTCGTGTAGATCCAAATACTGGCGAAATTATTGTTCAAGATTTGATAGACTTTGAATTAGAGGAAAGTTATGAAATTGATATACAAGCATCTGACAAAGGACCTGCTCCTTTAAGGACAGACAAAAGTGTGTTGGTGAACATTGTTGATTTGAATGATAACGCCCCTCAGATAGAGGTTACTTCGTTGTCAAAGGCAATGCCTGAGGATGCAAGATTGGGAACTACTGTGGCTTTAATTAGTGTTACAGATAAAGACTCCGGTCTTAACGGGAAAGTTATTTGCTCATTTATAGAAGATGTTCCTTTTACGTTGTCACTTTCAACGCAAAACAACATGTATTCAATAATTACAAAATCGCCCCTGGACAGAGAAAAGCAAGCCATATATGATGTAACAATTGTTGCAAAAGATGCAGGCACAGTCTCGCTGACTTCTGAAAAAAGAATTACTATTATTGTATCTGATGTGAATGATAACAGTCCGGAGTTTTCCGCGAACCCTTACACTTTTTATGTAACTGAGAACAACTCCCCAGGAGCTTCACTATTTTCTGTGAGGGCATCAGACCGTGACGAAAGCAAAAATTCTCAAATATCATATCAAATTTTAAGAAACGAAAAAGAGAATAGTAAATTTAGCTCATTCAATCTCAATATTAATTCTGAAAACGGGGACATTTTGGCGCTAAAAAGTTTTGATTTTGAAACACTGAAAACTTTCCAGTTCCAAGTTGTTGCTTCAGATGCTGGAACTCCGTCACTCAGCAGCAACGTCACAGTGAAAGTGTTCATTCTGGATCAGAATGATAACGCTCCAGTCATCCTGTATCCACTCGGCTCCAACGGTTCTGCTGAAGGTGTGGAAGAGATTCCCCGCAATGCCAATGCAGGACACTTGGTGACTAAAGTCAGAGCCTATGACGCTGACATCGGATATAACGGCTGGTTGCTGTTTTCACTGCAGCAAGTTACTGACCACAGTCTCTTTGGTTTGGACCGCTATACAGGACAGATCAGAACACTTCGCTCATTCACAGAGACAGACGAGGCTGAGCATAAACTGGTCATACTGGTCAAAGACAATGGCAACGTTTCTCTCTCAGCAACAACTACTGTGATTGTCAAACTTGTGGAGCCCAAAGAGGCTTTTGCAGCTTCTGATGTTAAAAGTGCAGCAAAAGATGTGGACGAGAATAATGTGACTCTTTACCTCATGATAACTTTGGGCTCAGTGTCTGTGCTTTTTCTCATCAGTATCATCGTGCTGATTGCAATGCAGTGCTCCAAATCCACAGATTATACTTCTAAATATCTGCCAGACACTAATTATGATGGGACACTGTGTCACAGCATCCAGTACAGATCAGGAGAGAAACGGTACATGTTTGTTGGACCCAGAATGAGTATAGGGTCTACTATAGTGCCAGGAAGCCACGCAAATACACTTGTTCTTCCTGACAGGAGACATCCATCTGTAGAGGTGAGTAAAAAATATTTGCCGTGTATTCTACCCTGAGTAATGACTTTTGTCATTAATCTTAAAAGTACTGAAACTGGATTTGGACTGAATTTCGACGATAACATGATTAAAACACTTCGGTTTACTGATAGATTAGCAATAAGTATTTTCAAGCTTGATATGATGAACTGTACTCTTACACATATTCACAAGGTGGCGGTACCTTGTCAGTATAAGGCCTAATAGCGTCTCCGCACATCATACCCGAGTCCAACTATGATTTGTACAGTCTGGTCAGAGAGCGTTTAGCTGAAAGATTTGCTGTAATCGTGTGGTGACTATTTTTTTATACTGTTAAAAAAGATACGAGAAGTGGATTTATTTCTTGCTGCGATGAACACAAAAATCTAGACATGTGGATAATCATGGATACGTTTGGATTTGTATTTTTACCTCACAGTATGAAACAAAGGGGACGGGAATCATGGCGACAACGATCAGCACTACTCGGCGTTTTGGTTTTGCTTCTATTTTTCACAGTCGCGTCGGGACAGCTGAGGTACTCTATATCTGAAGACGTGACAGACATGAGTGTTGTTGGGAATATCGCTAAGGATTTGGGGATTGATCTAAACACAATGAAGCAAAGAGGATTTCGTATTATATCAGGCTCGACCGAACCTCTTTTCAAGGTAAATGACAATGATGGGGTCCTTTACACGAACCGCAAAATAGACCGAGAGCAAGTATGTAAGGATAACAATGTTTGTTTAATCAGCCTCAAAACTGTACTTGAAAACCCACTAGAAATACATTATGTCACAGTGGAAATAGTGGACTTAAACGATCACTCTCCCACATTTACTGACAACGTGCAGAAGCTAGAAATCTCTGAGTCTGCATTACCAGGAGCACAGTATCAGTTACAAAATGCCCACGATCCGGATAGTGGTATAAACTCTGTCCAGCAGTATAAAATCAGTCAGAATGAGCATTTTCGTTTAGAGATTAAAGATAGAGGAAGAGATGGGAAAACTCCAATTTTAACGTTACAGAAACAGCTAGACAGAGAGACCAAAAGCAGCCATAAACTGGTGCTTAAGGCTATAGATGGAGGAACACCTCAAAAGACGGGCACAGTTGAAATATACATAGATGTTCTAGATGTTAACGACAACATGCCAGTGTTTACCCAAGACACATATTCAGCAGTACTACAAGAAAACGCCTCGACTGGCACAACAGTCATCCAGGTTAACGCAACCGATTTGGATGATGGTACAAATGGGGAAGTTGTTTATTCATTTGGCAGTGGTGTGAAAGATAAAATTCGAGATCTGTTTGATATCGACTCTGTTACTGGGGAGATAATTGTGAAAGGTAATATAGACTTTGAAGAGCAAGACAGCTATGACATTGATATACAAGCCTCTGATAAGGGAATCATTCCCTTTAAAAGTTATAAAAGTGTTATAATCAGAATTGGGGATAGAAATGATAATCCTCCTGAGATAGAACTGGCATCGCTGTCAAGTGCAGTTTCAGAGGACTCTAGACCAGGAACAACTGTGGCGCTTCTCAGCATTACAGATTCAGACTCTGGGATGAATGGCAAAATAATCAGCTATATTGCAGAGGACTTCCCGTTTACATTAACACCGTCAATACAAGATAACATGTTCGCTGTGGTCACTAAGTCACAGCTGGACAGAGAACAACAATCAAGATATGATATAACAATAATTGCAAAGGACGCAGGTGAACCAGCCTTAACATCGGAAAAGACAATAAACGTGTTTGTGTCAGATACGAATGATAATAGTCCTGCGTTTTTAGCGAGCCCCTATACCTTCTACATTACCGAAAACAACCCACCAGGAGCTTCTGTGTTTTCTCTAACTGCATCCGATCGTGATGAAGGAGATAATGCAATTATTACATATCATATTGTTAGGAATGCAGGGCATGAAAATAAAGTTACATCATTCTTTAATATCAACTCCGAAAATGGGGACGTATTGGCCCTAAAAAGTTTTGATTTTGAAACGCTGAAAACTTTCCAGTTCCAAGTTGTTGCCTCAGATTCTGGAACCCCGTCACTCAGCAGCAACGTCACAGTCAAAGTGTTCATCCTGGATCAGAACGACAACGCTCCACTCATCCTGTATCCACTCAGCTCCAATGGTTCTGCTGAAGGTGTGGAAGAGATTCCCCGCAATGCCAACGCAGGACACTTGGTGACTAAAGTCAGAGCCTATGATGCTGACATCGGCTATAACGGCTGGTTGCTGTTTTCAATGCAGGAAGTTACTGACCACAGTCTCTTTGGTTTGGACCGCTATACAGGACAGATCAGAACACTTCGCTCATTCACAGAGACAGACGAGGCTGAGCATAAACTGGTCATACTGGTCAAAGACAATGGCAACGTTTCTCTCTCAGCAACAGCTACTGTGATTGTCAAACTTGTGGAGCCCAAAGAGGCTTTTGCAGCCTCTGATGTTAAAAGTGCAGCAAAACATGTGGACGAAAATAATGTGACTTTCTACCTCATGATAACTTTGGGCTCAGTTTCTGTGCTTTTTCTCATCAGTATCATCGTGCTGATTGCGATGCAGTGCTCCAAATCCACAGACTGTACTTCTAAATATCTGCCAGAGACTAACTATGATGGGACACTGTGTCACAGCATCCAGTACAGATCAGGAGAGAAACGGTACATGTTAGTTGGACCCAGAATGAGTATAGGATCTACTATAGTTCCAGGAAGCCATGCAAATACACTTGTGCTTCCTGACAGAAGGATTGCATCTGGAGAGGTAAGGCATTTTTGGGTAAAGATGAACAGTTTAATTCCGTTGTATTTTTAGATGAATATGATACTGCTGTCACCGGCTCACAGTCACAATATGGACTTTAATGACATTCTCACGAGTTAAAAGATTTTGCTTTTATTATAATCTAAAGTCATGTTTTGCGGTTTATATTTGTGGAATTGGAATGAATAAAGTCCATGGTTATGGAGATAGCATCGATTTATTTTATTATTACATAATTTATACGCAATGAATGCACGTACGAAAAAAGACAACTAAGGGCCATTTATGTGCATCGCTGAGATTTACAGGATATATTCAATTTCAGGTAGAATATACATGTTGGAACTTTACTTGCATCGCAGCGTCAGATGTAAGAGCCTGAACAGCTCGATTTTTCTTCGCGCTGAATATGCCAGTGTAAATATTGCTACTGTTTCAAAGCTGATTTATCACTGGCTGTTGTATGCCCGAAAGTGTGCCTTCCAGTGCAGATTCTCGCTGCCCGCGGTGCTGAAATATTCTTAGGCATGTACCTGTCCTTTTTACTTCAGCAAAAACGGGTTGGAATCACGTTGCAATAGATAACATAGCAATGTAAAGAAAGAGTATCTACATGGACTGTATGTAAGATTAAACTGGGCGCCCAACCTTTGTTAATCTGTGTTTAGGACGGTATTATTTGTGGTAACTTTTTCTATATATATATTTTTAAAAAACACCCCTTTCTCGCTAATCCCCTTGTTGTGAGTATTTGTCACCATTCCTTTAGGCAGAATGCTGCAGTGTCATTCTGTGTCACTTGGTGTCAGTGTAATGACAGATAATACTTCCACAAGGTGTCAGTTATATTCACTAGATCCATCCCCTTCCTCTAGAATCATCGGCTCGAGACCATTTCTTTAAGCTCAGGGTTCTAATATAAAATTTAACTGTAAGGAATTTCTGTACTTGAAAAAGGTTAGATTATGATAACGGATGTCTTAGAGGGATTTTGTTTGAGTGTGCGTGTAACCCTTTGACAGGCGTTTAAAGCCACTATTTCGTCTTCACATCATGGAACAAAAGCGATTCCTGACATGGAGAGCGCAGACAACATGGATTGTATATATTTGGGTTTTGGTTCCAATTTGGAGGAACGCTTCAGGACAATTTAGATATTCAGTTTCAGAGGAAGTTAAAGAAGGAACTGTTGTTGGAAATATCGCGAAGGATTTAGGTCTTGATAAGACCACACTGAAAGAGAGGGGGTACCGCATTGTCTCCAGCTCGACAGAGCCTCCTTTCCGAGTAAATCCAGACGATGGTATCTTGTATGTGAACCGAAAACTTGACAGAGAGGAAGTGTGTGACCGAAGCAAGGTTTGTCTTATCGACCTGAAAACAGTGTTAGAAAACCCGCTGGAGGTGCATTACGTCTCAGTGGAGATTCTGGATGTAAACGACCATGCACCGACGTTCCCCGAAAATGAAAAGACGTTAGAAATTTTTGAATCTGTATTACCAGGAACAAGATTTCAATTGCAAGCTGCGCGTGATGCTGATAGTGGTTCGCTCTCTGTTCATCATTATAAGCTGAGTCACAATGAACATTTTCGTTTAGAAGTGAAAGACCGCGGCGAGGACCGTAAAACACCTAGTTTAGTTCTTCAAAAATCACTGGATAGAGAATCTGTTAAAAGCCACGTGTTACTTCTGACAGCCTTTGATGGAGGGAAACCTCCTAGGTCTGGTAATATGACAATAATTGTTAATGTTTCTGATGTTAATGATAACGCTCCCGTTTTCAATCAGGATTCGTACACTGTTCATCTCAAAGAAAATTCTCCTATTGGTACGACTGTAATCAAGGTTAATGCAACAGATCTGGACGACGGATCAAACGGTGAGGTTGTATATTCATTTGGAAATGACGTGGATGCACGAGTACGTGAACGTTTTGACTTAAATCCGGTTACTGGAGAAATTTTAGTGGCGGGAGTCATAGACTTTGAAGAGAGCGCAAGGTATGAAATCGATATTCAAGCATCCGACAAAGGAGCGGCTACAATGACTACAGACAAAATTGTCATTATTAGTATTGTTGACGTAAATGACAATGCACCAGAGATTGAAGTGACATCTTTTGCGCATGCACTGCCAGAAGACTCGAAACCAGGAACCACAGTGGCATTAATTAGTGTCAAAGACTCCGACTCTGATCTAAACGGAAAAGTAGTATGCTACGTAAGCCAGGATCCCCCCTTTTTACTCACTCCTTCTTTACAAAGTAACATGTATTCTCTAGTAACAAAAAAGGTTTTGGACCGGGAAGAGCAGTCGCAATACAATGTTCTAATAGTCGCCAAAGACGCAGGTGCACCTTCCTTATCGTCGGAGAAAACTATAACTATTGTTGTTTCAGATGTAAATGATAACAGCCCAGAGTTCTTACAGAACCCATACACTTTCTACATAACTGAAAATAACAGCCCAGGGGCGCCCATTTTCTCAGTGACGGCCCGTGAACATGATGAGGGTAGCAATGCTGTTATTTCATATGTTATCTTAAGGGAAGGGGGAGGAGAAAACCTGCTTACTTCCTTTCTAAACATTAATTCTGGCAGTGGAGAAATATTGGCATTAAAAAGTTTTGATTTTGAAACGCTGAAAACTTTCCAGTTCCTAGTTGTTGCCTCGGATTCTGGAACTCCGTCACTCAGCAGCAACGTCACAGTGAAAGTGTTCATCCTGGATCAGAACGACAACGCTCCAGTCATCCTGTATCCATTCAACTCCAACGGTTCTGCTGAAGGTGTGGAGGAGATTCCCCGCAATGCAAACGCAGGACACTTGGTGACTAAAGTCAGAGCCTATGACGCTGATATCGGATATAACGGCTGGTTGCTGTTTTCACTGCAGCAAGTTACTGACCACAGTCTCTTTGGTTTGGACCGCTATACAGGACAGATCAGAACACTTCGCTCATTCACAGAGACAGACGAGGCTGAGCATAAACTGGTCATACTGGTCAAAGACAATGGCAACGTTTCTCTCTCAGCAACAGCTACTGTGATTGTCAAACTTGTGGAGCCCAAAGAGGCTTTTGCAGCTTCTGATGTAAAAAGTGCAGCAAAACATGTGGACGAAAATAATGTGACTTTCTACCTCATGATAACTTTGGGCTCAGTTTCTGTGCTTTTTCTCATCAGTATCATTGTGCTGATTGCAATGCAGTGCTCCAAATCCACAGACTATACTTCTAAATATCTGCCAGAGACTAATTATGATGGGACACTGTGTCACAGCATTCAGTACAGATCAGGAGAGAAACGGTACATGCTAGTTGGACCCAGAATGAGCATAGGATCTACTATAGTGCCGGGCAGTCATGCAAATACACTAGTTCTTCCTGACACGAGACGTCCATCTGAAGAGGTAAGATTATTTTCACATTAGCTCACAATGGAGTAATTACGTTTTTTGAATGGTATATTGGAGAGTTTGGTTTAATTTTAAGTGTTTCTTGGTTGCATTTTTATTATAGTTCTTAACAGAAATACTTCTACTCCGTAGGACTTTGCGTTCACTCTCCATGGGACTGACTTGTTATGGGAGCCATAAATATGGGGCTGATTGTTAAAACCCGTAAGATTAAGTTTAGAATCCGTATAAATATAGAATTGCAACACTGTTGATTTGAAATGTCTTGTCTTCAACTTCGCATTACTAAATTTTTAAAACTCGCCCACCTGTCGGCTTTATAGTTTTTCAGTTATAAGTATGATATTTTGAGCTGATATATATATTTTTGTTAATATATACTAAACAATTGCACTACAGCACAGTATATACTTTCTATATTTTCAAGTGTATAAACTGACGGGATTGTCAAATGTAAAGAGTGCCTAAGGTTGGATTATGTGCCACATCCCTTCCCCTCGGTCAAAGAAGACCCGTTTACATCAGCATGAAAATATATCGCTTCTGGCTCTGGTTACATTGTTTTAATGTTGCTAAAATCTGCAGTCTGTGTAAATAACAAATCCTAACGCTTGATGTCAGTGTAGTTCAGTGGTTCTCTGCATCTGGCAGCACCTTACGTCACAAGTGGTATTTTAGCCGAGCCCTTGCATTTTTATCAAACAGCACACTTGAGGGTAAGACCGCGATTCACGACAACGAGTCTTTTAATTTTAGGGCATTGACCCAAAACAGATCGTGGGTAACGGACAGGGCCATCAGGCACTGAGTGGCTTTACAAGTAGAAATTTAATGGACGTGTCTCTGTCATCTTTGTCATGGAAAAAAGAGAAGGAATAGGTTGGAAGGAGCGGCGGTTTTGGTTGGTCTTCATTGTTGTTTTGGATATTTTACGGAGCGGAGCTTTTGCACAGATCAGATATTCCATATCCGAAGAGGTTCAAGATGGAACAGTGGTCGGAAATATAGCTAAAGATTTGGGACTTGATAAGAGCGCACTCAAAGACAGGGGATACCGCATTGTAACAGGCTCAACGGAACCCTTGTTTCAGGTGAATCAAAACGATGGCATCCTGTATGTGAAAAGAAGAATAGATAGGGAAGGCGTGTGCGAACGGAGCAGTACATGCTTGATCAACCTAAAAACCGTGCTAGAAAACCCACTTGAAATTCACAATGTGGCAGTGGAAATATTGGATATAAATGATCATTCGCCCGTTTTTCCAGAGAAAGAGAAAAGGCTTGAAATTTCCGAGTCTGCTCTACCTGGAGCGAGATTTCAGCTACAGGCTGCACGAGACCCTGATGTAGGTCAGTTCGCTATTCAGCAATATAATCTCAGTCATAATCAATATTTTAGAGTAGAAGTAAAGTATCGAGGCGAAGACCGTAAAGTACCATTTTTAGTTCTGCAAAAGCAGTTAGACAGAGAAACAAACGGGAAGCACAAGCTGCGTCTAACAGCCGTTGATGGAGGGAAACCGGCGAAGTCAGGCGATATAGAAATCATTGTGGATGTACTTGATGTTAATGATAATTCCCCAGTGTTCACAAAAGAGCTGTATTCTGCTACACTTACTGAAAACACCCCCACTGGTACTGTAGCCATTCAAGTAAATGCAACAGATCTGGATCAGGGTGCAAACGGTGAAATAATATATTCATTCGGTAACGAAGTCGATCCAAAAATAATGGAGCTTTTTAATATAGACGCAAATACTGGTGAAATTTATGTGATAGGTCAGATAGATTTTGAGCAAAGTAAAAGTTACGAAATTTACATTCAGGCGTCTGATAAGGCACAAGCTCCTTTGACAACAGGCAAAAGTGTTATGATAACTGTTATTGATGTGAATGACAATGCACCTGAGATAGAAGTGACATCATTTACTAGTTCTATCAAGGAAGATTCAAAGATAGGAACTACAGTGGCCCTCATTAGTGTCAGTGATTTAGACTCAGGAATAAACGGCAAGGTCATTTGCACAATCAAACAAAACGTTCCTTTTACTTTATCTCCATCATTGCAAGAAAATATGTACGCTATTGTAATCAGCTCACAGTTGGACAGAGAAAATACTTCTCAATATGATGTCACAATTATTGCGAAGGATTCGGGGATCCTTCCTATTTAACTGACAAGACTATGAGCATCGTTGTATCGGATGTGAACGACAACAGTCCGGAGTTTTTAACAAATCCTTATACCTTTTATATCACGGAGAATAACAGTCCAGGAGCCTCCGTGTTTTCGGTGAAAGCCTCTGATTGCGACGATAGTGACAATGCACGCATTTCCTATCATATTATCAGGGATACAAGCGGCGACAGCAAATTATCCTCGTTTTTAAACATTAATACCGAGAGTGGGGAAATTTTGGCATTAAAAAGTTTTGATTTTGAAACGCTGAAAACTTTCCAGTTCCAAGTGGTTGCCTCAGATGCTGGAACGCCGTCACTCAGCAGCAACGTCACAGTCAAAGTGTTCATTCTGGATCAGAACGACAACGCTCCAGTCATCCTGTATCCACTCAGCTCCAACGGTTCTGCTGAAGGTGTGGAGGAGATTCCCCGCAATACCAACGCAGGACATCTGGTGACTAAAGTCAGAGCCTATGACGCTGATATTGGATATAACGGCTGGTTGCTGTTTTCACTGCAGCAAGTTACTGACCACAGTCTCTTTGGTTTGGACCGCTATACAGGACAGATCAGAACACTTCGCTCATTCACAGAGACAGACGAGGCTGAGCATAAACTGGTCATACTGGTCAAAGACAATGGCAACGTGTCTCTCGCAGCAACAGCTACTGTGATTGTCAAACTTGTGGAGCCCAAAGAGGCTTTTGCAGCTTCTGATGTAAAAAGTGAAGCAAAAGATGATGAGGACAACAATGTGACTTTTTACCTCATGATAACTTTGGGCTCAGTGTCTGTGCTTTTTCTCATCAGTATCATCGTGCTGATTGCAATGCAGTGCTCCAAATCCACAGACTATACTTCTAAATATCTGCCAGAGACTAATTATGATGGGACACTGTGTCACAGCATCCAGTACAGATCAGGAGAGAAACGCTACATGCTAGTTGGACCCAGAATGAGTATAGGATCTACTATAGTTCCGGGAAGCCATTCAAATACCATAGTGCTCCCTGACAGGAGGAAGGCATCTGAAGAGGTAAAGTCTCTCATTTAAAAAAGTACGTTTTTCCTATAAGATTCACATTAAATCTTTGGTCACACGGAAACGTATCTTGTCTACATCTTCCACACCACTTACAGAGCAAGTCTCATATTTCGAACTGTTTCTTGGGCCATGATGAGATTTGGCTGTTATATTTTGTTTTATCTTAAAATGTGATCACATACTCTTGCACTCTTACTACATTCTTTATAATAGCTTGTGATTATGAAATTATAGACAAAAACAACTAAAACTAATTTATTTTCAGACAACGGAGTTTTTTCTGGTAGTTATCTGTGTTTTCTTAAATAGAGAAAGTGCAGGAATACCTAAACGAGAAGAACTTGCGAACGACTTCTTTGTCCTAGGTGCTGAAAAGTGTTTGACTTACTGTTCTAAAATTCGCCCAATACGATAATAACCATTAACATTTTTTAAATACGTGCTTCTCGGTATTGGAATTTTATTTATTTACTTTGTATTAGTTTTGAAATAGGTGTAATGCCCTTGTGCAGATCAAAGAAATCTGTTTATGTCGTTTCACAAATTGGACCAACTGCTCTAATAATACAATGTGCAGCCAGGTTTCTGTAATGAGAAGTGATGTCGCGTGGTGTCAGTGTGATATAGAAAATCTTCCATACACAAGCTTGTCGTCACTGCTTTGTGGTTCCACCTCTTAACATTTTCACATCGACAGTGGGAGGACCGTTCTGACGCTTGCTCCGTGTACAATGTCGGTTTACACCATTTTCTTCATGTATAGAAATCATATGGCTATTATCAAAAAATAGATTATTGCTTTCTGTATTTGAACCGGATTTATGATTATGATAGATTATTGATGTTTTGGGTTTCACCATGGAACAAAGAAAACGCGAGCCAGGAAGGAGAGGATACTTGATCAGATACGTATTTGCTGTGCTTTTGTGGAGTGTAGCCTCAGCGCAATTACGATATTCGATACTTTGAAGAAGTCAACGAAGGAACTGTGGTTGGAAACATAGCAAGAGATCTGGGATTAGATAAAAACACGTTGAAAGACCGGAAATATCGGATTGTTTCAAGTAATGTGGACCCCCTTTTCTATGTGAATCCAAACGATGGCATCCTGTATGTGAGCCAAAAGATGGATAGGGAGGAGGTGTGTCCGCAGAGCAGTGCGTGTGTGATAAATGTAAAAACTGTGCTAGAAAACCCCCTGGAGGTCCATTACGTTAGAGTAGAAGTGCTGGATATAAATGATCATACACCCAGCTTTGAAGAGAACGAGGCAATCCTTGAGATTTCAGAGTCTGTATTGCCCGGGACACGATTTCAGTTAAAAGCTGCACGGGATCACGACGGCGGACAGTTTTCAGTGCAGCAGTACAAACTCAGCAACAACGATCACTTCCGTTTAGAAGTTAGGGATAAACGAGATAATGGTAAAATACCTATTTTGGTTGTTCAAAAGTCTTTAGACAGGGAAACTGCAACGAGCCACGCACTGTCATTGACGGCCTTGGATGGGGGTAAACCTCCGAAATCTGGCAATATGACTGTTCTAATCAACGTTTTGGATGTTAATGATAATGTACCTGTTTTCTCTAAAGATGATTATTCTACAATGCTCAATGAAAACGCTCCACTTGGCACAATAGTAATACAAGTAAATGCAACGGATTTAGATGATGGTCCAAACGGAGATGTCGTTTACTCATTTAGTAAGAGTGTCAATCAAAATATACTAAATATTTTCGATATTAATCCATTATCAGGGGATATAACTGTTAAAGGTTTAATAGATTATGAGGAGCAAGATGGATATGAAATAGAAATCCAGGCATCAGATAAAGGTCTTGCTCCTCTAACCACAGAAAAAAGTATAAATATTAAGATTGTTGATGTGAATGATAACGTCCCTGACATTGAAGTTACGTCATTTTCCAGCTCCATCCCTGAAGATTCCAGACCAGGAACTACGGTAGCTCTTATCAGTGTAAATGATTTGGACTCTGGTCTTAATGGAAAAGTGTTTTGCTCCCTAGGAGAGGATGTTCCGTTTGCTTTAACACCATCTTTACAGGAAAAAATGTTTTCATTAGTGACGAAATTACCTTTAGACAGAGAGAAACGGCCACAATATGAGTTGACAATAACTGCAAAAGATGCAGGTCATCCTCCGTTATCATCTGAAAAGACAATAACCGTTGTGGTGTCTGATGTGAATGACAACAGTCCAAAATTTGCACTGAGTCCATATGCTTTCTATGTTACTGAGGGTAATGTTCCTGGAGCTTCAGTGTTTTCTGTTAAAGCTTCTGATCATGATGAGAACAAGAATGCTCTTATTTCCTATCATATTATCAGAGATGGAATCGAAGATAACAAAGTGACTTCATTTCTAAACATAAACTCCGAAAATGGAGAGATTGTTAGCGCTGAAAATTTTTGATTTTGAAACGCTGAAAACTTTCCAGTTCCAAGTTGTTGCCTCAGATTCTGGAACACCGTCACTCAGCAGCAACGTCACAGTCAAAGTGTTCATCCTGGATCAGAACGACAACGCTCCAGTCATCCTGTATCCACTCAGCTCCAACGGTTCTGCTGAAGGTGTGGAGGAGATTCCCCGCAATGCCAACGCAGGACACTTGGTGACTAAAGTCAGAGCCTATGACGCTGATATCGGATATAACGGCTGGTTGCTCTTTTCACTGCAGCAAGTTACTGACCACAGTCTCTTTGGTTTGGACCGCTATACAGGACAGATCAGAACACTTCGCTCATTCACAGAGACAGACGAGGCTGAGCATAAACTGGTCATACTGGTCAAAGACAATGGCAACGTTTCTCTCAGCAACAGCTACTGTGATTGTCAAACTTGTGGAGCCCAAAGAGGCTTTTGCAGCTTCTGATGTTAAAAGTGCAGCAAAAGATGATGAGGACAATAATGTGACTTTCTACCTCATGATAACTTTGGGCTCAGTTTCTTTGCTTTTTCTCATCAGTGTCATTGTGCTGATTGCAATGCAGTGCTCCAGATCCACAGATTATACTTCTAAATATCTGCCAGAGACTAATTATGATGGGACACTGTGTCACAGCATCCAGTACAGATCAGGAGAGAAACGGTACATGCTAGTTGGACCCAGAATGAGTATAGGATCTACTATAGTCCCTGGAAGTCATGCAAATACACTTGTGCTTCCTGACAGAAGGAGAACACCTGAAGAGGTAAGGCATTTGGATACATTTTTCCTCGTGTAAATCGTTATTTACACTCGTTGTATTAGTCGCCGTCTGCAGATCGAATAAATATCAGTTTTTTTTTTAAAGAAACAGACGTCGAAAAGGTCGTTAAAGCTTGTCACTTGTTTGCTTACTTTTTTTTTTAAAAAAAAAGAAAAAAATGAACACGTTTTCCCTGTGCATTTTCTCTTTAAACACTGATGAAATTACTATTCCCTTTCACAATCGTGACTGCTTCTTTTTCATTTATCTTGTTTCTCCTCCTCTTTTTTCAACCTTCTTGCACTCAAAATACTGATATTACTAAGGCGCCCGAGAAATCTATGAGGCATGCTTCAAGAAACAGTGGTGTATGCAGCATTAGCAAGTCTTTACTGCACTCGTGCGACTGACAACACATTGTAAAACAACCCTGGAATTGTACATTATAATAACGGTATTAAAAGCAACTGCCATATTATTAAAAGTACAGTAAAGAAAATAGTACCATAAAAAAATGTGCTAAACGAAAGCAGTTATTTGCGTTGATACTGCCGAAAAGGGACTCGGCGTTCCCATTGTGTTAAAAATAAACACACAAATAATAAAAATAAAAATAAACCCTGAGTGAACATCATGAGGTTAACTCCACGTTTTGATTCATACCACTTGACTTTGTCATGTAATAGTCCCTCTTGTCATGGTTATGCAGATCTTTATAAAGTTCTTGGGATTTGCGTCGGGATTTTTTTTTTGTTATTTATTTAGTTTCAAGACATGGAAAATGTGTTCATTATAATCGTGTTTCCTGCAGTGAGAAAGTAGATCGCGCGGTGTCAGTGTAATATAAACAGGAAGCTTTGTATGAGGTTGCCATCAGGGCATTTGGTTCCACCTCTTTTATCGCAGTCGCTGTTGAGCCTTACTACTGTCTTTCTTTGGGATTATGTCCGTTATTGTAGACAAAGGATGAATATTTTCAGTATAAGGCACGTTTTGATTTTGTCGTTATGTCGCAGTCATCGTTTATGTGAAGCGATACGTTTAATCTGAGGTTAAACCATGGAACAAAGAAGACACGAGAGACAGAAGCTGGAAACGATCTTTCATTGGCTGCATGGCTCCTGTGCTTTTGTGGACTGTGGCTTCGGCGCAACTGAGATATTCAATCTCGGAGGAAGTTAACAAAAAGGGACTGTGGTAGGAAACATCGCAAAAGATCTGGGAATAGATAAAAGCACATTGAAAGGCAGAAAGTATCGGATTGTTACTAGTGATGCAGATCCCCTTTTCCATGTAAATACAAACGATGGCATCTTGTACGTGAGCCGGAAGATTGACAGGGAGGAAGTGTGCGAGCAGAGCAGTTCGTGTTTAATAAACCTAAAAACCGTACTAGAAAACCCGCTAGAGGTCCATTACGTGGGTAGTGGAGGTGCTGGATATAAATGACCACTCTCCAAGTTTTCCCAGAAAGAAAAAACGCTGGAAATTTCGGAGTCAGTATTAACTGGAGTACGTATACCGCTACAGCCGGCACGAGATCCAGACGGTGGCCCTTTTACAATTCAGCGGTATAAGCTTGGCTCAAACGACCACTTTCGTTTAGAAATAAAGGATAAGGGAGAAGATGGAAAAATACCAATATTAATTGTGCAGAAATCGTTGGATAGGGAAGCAGCAGGAAGCCACTCATTAGTACTAACCGCCTTAGATGGGGGAAAACCTCCGAAATCTGGAGAGATGATAATTTTCATAAATGTTTTGGACATTAATGATAACGCACCTGTTTTCTCCGACGATGTTTATTCTGTGACACTCGACGAAAACGCTCCAGTAGGTACTATAATTGTACACGTGAATGCAACGGATTTAGACGATGGTCCAAACGGAGATATAGTTTATTCATTTAGCAGTATCGTTAATTCCAGATTACTGAAGCTTTTTGACATAAACCCAACTACAGGTGAGATAACTGTAAAAAGTCGCATAGACTACGAAGAGAAGGACAAATATGAAATTGAAATTCAAGCATCAGATAAGGGTCTGGCTCCCCTCTCAACACAAAAGAGTGTCATTATTAAGATAGTTGACGTGAATGATAATGCACCTGAGATTGAGGTTACCTCATTTTTCAGCTCCATCCCTGAAGATTCCAGACCTGGAACTACGGTAGCTCTTATCAGTGTAAATGATTTGGATTCTGGTCTTAATGGAAAAGTTATTTGCTCCATGAGTGATGATGTTACTTTTACATTATCACCATCTTTACAGGACAAAATGTTTTCATTAGTGACGAAATTGCCTCTGGACCGAGAGAAAGAGCCACAATATGAGTTGACGATAACTGCAAAAGATGAAGGCCATCCTGCGTTATCATCTGTAAAGACAATAAGCGTTTTGGTGTCTGATGTGAATGACAACAGTCCAGAATTTTCACTGAGCCCATATATTTTCTATGCTACTGAGGGTAATGTTCCTGGAGCTTCAGTGTTTTCTGTTAAAGCTTCTGATAGTGATGAGAATGACAATGCACGCATTTCCTATCATATAATCAGAGATGGAATCGAAGATAATAAAGTGACTTCATTTCTAAACATAAACTCTGATAATGGGGAGATTTTTGCACTTAAAAGTTTTGATTTTGAAACGCTGAAAACTTTCCAGTTCCAAGTTGTTGCCTCAGATGCTGGAACTCCGTCACTCAACAGCAACGTCACAGTCAAAGTGTTCATTCTGGATCAGAACGACAATGCTCCAGTCATCCTGTATCCACTCAGCTCCAACGGTTCTGCTGAAGGTGTGGAGGAGATTCCCCGCAATGTCAATGCAGGACACTTGGTGACTAAAGTCAGAGCCTATGACGCTGACATCGGATATAACGGCTGGTTGCTGTTTTCACTGCAGCAAGTTACTGACCACAGTCTCTTTGGTTTGGACCGCTATACAGGACAGATCAGAACACTTCGCTCATTTACTGAGACAGACGAGGCTGAGCATAAACTGGTCATACTGGTCAAAGACAATGGCAACGTTTCTCTCTCAGCAACAGCTACTGTGATTGTCAAACTTGTGGAGCCCAAAGAGGCTTTTGCAGCTTCTGATGTTAAAAGTGCAGCAAAAGATGATGAGGACAATAATGTGACTTTTTACCTCATGATAACTTTGGGCTCAGTTTCTTTGCTTTTCCTCGTCAGTATAATTATGCTGATTGCAATGCAGTGCTCCAGATCCACAGACTATACTTCTAAATATCTACCAGATACTAATTATGATGGGACACTGTGTCACAGCATCCAGTACAGATCAGGAGAGAAGCGGTACATGCTAGTTGGTCCCAGAATGAGTACAGGATCTACTATAGTTCCGGGCAGTCATGCAAATACACTTGTGCTTCCTGACAGGAGGAGGGTATCTGAGGTAAGGCATGTTTAAAGCACCCTTTCCCTGCAAAATATCTAAATTCATATATTAGCATGAGGTAAATGCCGAATTCTTTTGTGGAAATCCTCCTATTTGTGAGATATATCTGAGAAAACAGAAATTATTATTCCAACAGACAATAACAACAAAAAATGCAAATGTAGCTTGAAGCTTTATAAAGTTTTCACTTACCATAACTGAGTTTCTTCCTGCAATGAACGTGGAAATAAACAATGGTTGGCTTAAATAAAACTTTCTTGTTATAGTAATGGACATATTTTTATCATGGTAAATTTTAAAAAAAAGCTTTTGATGACTTGGTTGGATATAAACTAGCTGTTGCTAAATAGAACTTTGAAATCTTGTGTGCATGTTAGCTTTTCTTTTTTTTTAACAACACATACTCTATAGCAGGGATCCTCAAATCCAGGCCTCGTGGTTCAGTGTCCTGCAGGTTTTAGATGTGTCTCTGCTTCAACACACCTGAGTCAAATATAGAAGTCATTAGCAGGACTCTGGAGAACTTGACTGCATACCGAGGAGGTAATTCAGCCATGTGATTCAGGTGTGTTGGATCAGGGACACATAAAAAACCTGCAGGACTCCGGACCTCAAGGCCTGGATTTGGGGATTCCTGCTCTATAGTTTATACTGAGGCCTTAGTATGCTTTTGCAAAAAGTAGGTACCCCTTAATTTTCTTTGGCAAATTTTGTATGTTGTTTCATTACATTGTTATGATATACAGATCATTAGGTCTGAACTGCTTGATATGGACGGCAAAAAAGAGACGCTTTTTTTCCTCCCTGCGTTTTCATAGTTTCTTGCCAACTTCATGTCCTTTTCTTGAAGATTAGCTAAAGAATGTATGTGTCAGCCCAACAGTACCATATTTTCTCTGGTATTAGTAAATAAACATATCATTCTACAAACAAAATATGACTGAAACTCCTGTAGCAATAGACTATAAATAGTGAAAATTCTTCTGTGAAGGGGGTATGAAGTGTAATATCAGAAAATGTAACTAGACATACTTAAAGTTAGTGGCAAGTGCTGTCCATGGTGCTGAGCACATTTATGGTCAATTCACAATCAGCACTCCCAGTAGATGTTTATTAGCTGTAATTGATATGACATCGTAATATAACTTAATCACATGAAGAAAACATTTATTTTCCTGATGTGTTAAGGGGAATGTTCTCCACACTTTGAAATACTTTCATTTTTTCTTGCAATGTGTGTGTTTTTGTTTTTTTAAGAGTGCACTACCTCATCACTTATTTCCAACTACCCATTTATTTATGGTGACTGCGTCAAAATAAGAATAACACATGCACTTCAACTTTCTATTAATCTTTCATAGGATTCAAAATTTTCTGTAGTGAAGGTTTTGGTCACAAGGTGTCGGTATAATGGAAAGAGGCAGCATTAAATGTGCTTCCTGTCATTGCGTTTTGGTTCAGCCTCTTGGTACCGTCCCCATTCGGGTATTACTATAGTCGTTTCTGAGCTTGGAACACAGTGATCGTGCTTATGTCTGTCTTAGGAAAAGGGTGATTATTCTTTACATGTGGACGTTTTATATTTAATCACTGGAGTGCTATTTTACGCTTGCCCATGACACTGATGATTTCGACTGTAACCATGGAACAAAGAAGACAGGAGAACGGAATGGGTAGAGGATGCGTTGCCAGCTGCTTTGTTGTTGTATTTTTGTGGAGCCTGGCCTCAGCGCAATTGAGATATTCGATCTCAGAGGAAACTAACGAGGGAACTGTGGTTGGAAATATAGCAAAGGATCTGGGATTAGATAAAAGCGCATTAAAAGCAAGGAAGTACAGGATTGTTTCTAGCGGTGCTGAGTCCCTTTTCCATGTAAATCAGAACGATGGCATCCTGTACGTGAGCCGGAAAATTGACAGGGAAGAGGTGTGTGCGCAGAGCAGTATGTGTGTGATAAATGTGAAAACTGTGCTAGAAAACCCACTGGAGGTCCATTACGTGGGAGTAGACGTGGTGGATATAAATGACCATTCTCCGGTTTTTCTAGAGAAAGAGAAAATGCTGGAGATTTCAGAGTCCGTATTGCCCGGAGGACGATTTCAGCTAAAACCTTCACGGGATTTAGACAGTGGTCAGTTTTCTGTGCAGCAATATAAACTTAATCACAACGAACACTTCCGCTTGGAAGTGAGGGATAAAGGAGATGATGGTAAAATACCTATATTGGTTTTACAAAAAGCACTGGACAGGGAAGCAGCGCGAAGTCACTCCTTGGTGCTGACCGCACTGGATGGGGGAAGCCTCCGAAATCTGGAAACATGAACATTTTAGTAAATGTTTTGGATGTAAATGATAACACGCCCATTTTCTCAAAGGATCTTTACTCGGTTATGCTCTATGAAAATGCTCCGGTAGGAACAGAAGTAATTCAAGTGAATGCAACGGATTTAGATGACGGTCAGAACGGAGAGGTAATTTACTCATTTGGTAACAGTGTGAGTAATAATTTGTTTAATCTTTTTGGTATCGACCAATCAACGGGAAAGATAACTGTAAAAGGTCTGATAGATTATGAGCAAAAGGATAAATATGAAATTGAAATTCAGGCCTCCGACAAAGGTTTTGCTCCTGTTAACTACGGAAAATAGTGTGATTATTAAGATTGTTGACGTGAATGATAACGCACCTGAGATTGAGGTTACCTCATTTTCCAGCTCCATCCCGGAAGATTCCAGACCAGGAACTACAGTAGCTCTTATCAGTGTAAATGATTTGGATTCTGGTCTTAATGGAAAAGTTATTTGTTCCTTGGGTCATGATGTGCCTTTTGCTTTAATGCCATCTATACAGGACAAACTGTTTTCATTAGTGACGAAATCGCCTCTGGACAGAGAATTACAGTCACAATATAAATTGACAATAACTGCAAAAGACGCGGGTCAACCTTCGTTATCATCTGAAAAGACAATAACTGTTGTGGTCTCAGATGTGAATGACAATAGTCCAGAATTTTCACTGAGCCCATATACTTTCTATGTTACTGAGGGTAACGAACCAGGAGCGTCAGTGTTTTCTGTTAAAGCCTCTGATCGAGATGACAGTGAGAATGCGCGTATTTCCTATAATATAGTCAGAGACGGAAGCGAAGATAATAAAGTGACTTCATTTTTAAACATAAACTCTGATAATGGAGAGATTTTGGCCCTGAAAAGTTTTGATTTTGAAACACTGAAAACTTTCCAGTTCCAAGTTGTTGCCTCAGATTCTGGAACTCCGCCACTCAGCAGCAACGTCACAGTGAAAGTGTTCATTCTGGATCAGAACGACAACGCTCCAGTCATCCTGTATCCACTCAGCTCTAACGGTTCTGCTGAAGGTGTGGAGGAGATTCCCCGCAATGCCAACGCAGGACACTTGGTGACTAAAGTCAGAGCCTATGACGCTGATATCGGATATAACGGCTGGTTGCTCTTTTCACTGCAGCAAGTTACTGACCACAGTCTCTTTGGTTTGGACCGCTATACAGGACAGATCAGAACACTTCGCTCATTCACAGAGACAGACGAGGCTGAGCATAAACTGGTCATACTGGTCAAAGACAATGGCAACGTGTCTCTCTTAGCAACAGCTACTGTGATTGTCAGACTTGTGGAGCCCAAAGAGGCTTTTGCAGCTTCTGATGTTAAAAGAGCAGCAAAAGATGAGGACGAGAATAATACGACTTTTTACCTCATGATAACTTTGGGCTCAGTGTCTGTGCTTTTTCTCATCAGTATCGTCGTGCTGATTGCAATGCAGTGCTCAAAGTCAACAGACTATAGTTCCAAATATCTGCCAGAGCCTAATTATGATGGGACACTGTGTCACAGCATCCAGTACAGATCAGGAGAGAAGCGGTACATGCTAGTTGGACCCAGACTGAGTATAGGATCTACTACAGTTCCGAGTAGTCATGCAAATACACTTGTGCTTCCTGATCGGAGAGGGTCATCTGAAGAGGTAAGACATATTTTTGGAGAAAAAAAATGGTTTTCAGTGGCATGCTATTTGTCAATGTATTCAGTCACGCATCGCTTAAAACTGACTACTAACCTGCGGTTTTCAGTTGCAGTTGGTATGACAAAAAACACTAATGCACTTTCACACAGATCTTTGATTTCATATACCTTTTCTATCTTTTGTAACATCAGAGGAAGGTATTTTCATCAGCCGTTTTCACTGTCCCTGGTGCTGACAATGTTTTGCGTTCATATGCTGATTTATTATTATAGAATGATATAAATGTTTTGTATATAAATATCAAATTGCTAACGTTTAAAGTTAACGTAAGTTAATGTGGACGCATCTAATGTTTTGCAATCTGATTCTACTATTGCTATTTTTAAAGATATTTAGTTAAAGAAAATAACTTTTTTCAGAACCCTGTACTGTAAGCCTGTCAAAAAACGTCGTAAAAAGTCAAGGTAAATAAAAACGAAAATTTACCGTTCTGATCGAGACAGCTGCAGAAACCTTGTTTTTCTTGTAGTTAGCAACGAGTTCGCTTGGTGTCAGTGTGCTGGCACAATACCGACTTTCGCTTGTCATCTTTGTATTTCGGATCCACCTCCTTATTATGCTCTCAGTTCATCACAGACAATAAGTTGGTGGCGTGCTGCAGTCCAGATTTCTTTCATCTTTTGAAATAAGCAACTAATTTCTACATACCTATTGGACTAATTTCTTACGACTCTGTGAAAGACACCGCGACGGATTGATGAATTTTGTTTTAATCATGGGAGAAAGAGGATGCGGACGGACATGGGTGAAAGGACAGAGGGTTGTGTGCTTAATCGCTGTGCTTTTATGCAGTGTGGCCTCAGCGCAACTGAGATATTCGATCACAGAGGAAGTAAAAGAAGGAACTGTGGTTGGAAATATTGCAAAAGACCTGGGATTAGAGAAAAGCACACTGAAAGGCAGAAAGTACCGGATTGTTACCAGTGCTACCGATCCTCCTTTTTATGTGGATCAAAACGATGGGAACCTGTACGTGAGCCGAAACATCGACAGGGAAGAGGTTTGCGAGGGGGGCAGTACTTGTATAATAAATTTGAAAACGGTGCTAGAAAACCCACTAGAAGTCCATTATGTTGCTGTAGAAGTGCTGGATTTAAACGATCACTCTCCCACTTTCCCTGAGAAAGAAACAACATTAGAGATTTTCGAGTCTGTGCTAATGGGGGTGCGGGTTCCGCTGCAACCTGCACGAGATCCAGACAGCGGCCCATTCTCGCTTCAGCTGTATAAACTTAGCTCTAATGACCACTTTCGTTTGGAAGTTAAAGATTCGGGAGACGACGGGAAAATACCCGTACTGATTGTTCAAAAACCTCTAGACAGAGAGACAGCAGGAAGTCACTCGCTTATACTGACGGCCGTGGATGGGGGTAAACCTCCAAAATCGGGTAATATGAATATTCTGGTAAATGTTTTAGATGTAAATGATAATGGTCCAGTATTTTCAAAAGATTTTTACTCAGTGATGCTTGATGAAAATGCTCCGGTAGGTACCACAGTCATTCAAGTAAATGCAACAGACTTAGACGATGGACCTAACGGAGATGTAGTTTATTCGTTTAGCAATAGTGTGAATCGTAAATTCTTTAAATTTTTTGAAATTGATCCAGCAACAGGTGAGATAATCGTAAAAGGTTTACTAGATTATGAAGAAAAGGACAGATATGAAATTGAAATTCAAGCATCAGACAAGGGTCTGCCTCCAATGGCTACACAAAAAAACGTCATTATTAAGATAGGTGACGTGAATGATAATGCACCTAAGATTGAAATTACTTCATTTTCCAGCTCCATCCCTGAAGATTCCAGACCAGGAACTACAGTAGCTCTTATCAGTGTAAATGATTTGGACTCTGGTGTCAATGGAAAAGTTATCTGCAGTGTAAATGATGATGTCCCTTTCCTTTTATCACCATCTTTACAGGACAAAATGTATTCATTAGTCACCAAATCCCCTCTGGACAGAGAGAAAGAGTCACAATATATGATAATAGTAGTTGCAAAAGATGCTGGTCAACCATCACTATCGTCTAAAAACACAATAAGTGTAATAGTCTCAGATGTGAATGACAACAGCCCAGAGTTTTCACTGAGCCCATATACTTTCTATGTTACTGAGGGTAATTATCCAGGAACTTCAGTGTTTTCTGTTAAAGCCTGTGATCATGATGAGAATGAGAATGCGCATATTTCTTATCATATTGTCAGAGCTGGAAGTGACGGTAATAAAGTGACGTCATTTCTAAACATAAACTCTGATAATGGGGAGATTTTTGCACTTAAAAGTTTTGATTTTGAAACGTTGAAGACTTTCCAGTTCCAAGTTGTTGCCTCAGATTCTGGAACTCCATCACTCAGCAGCAATGTCACAGTCAAAGTGTTCATTCTGGATCAGAACGACAATGCTCCACTCATCCTGTATCCACTCAGCTCTAACGGTTCTGCTGAAGGTGTGGAAGAGATTCCCCGCAATGTCAATGCAGGACACTTGGTGACTAAAGTCAGAGCCTATGACGCTGATATCGGATATAACGGCTGGTTGCTCTTTTCACTGCAGGAAGTTACTGACCACAGTCTCTTTGGTTTGGACCGCTATACAGGACAGATCAGAACGCTTCGTTCATTTACAGAGACAGACGAGGCTGAGCATAAACTGGTCATACTGGTCAAAGACAATGGCAACGTTTCTCTCTCAGCAACAGCTACTGTGATTGTCAGACTTGTGGAGCCCAAAGAGGCTTTTTCAGCTTCTGATGTTAAAAGTGCAACAAAAGATGATGGGGACAATAATGTGACTTTCTACCTCATGATAACTTTGGGCTCAGTTTCTTTGCTTTTTCTCATTAGTGTCATTGTGCTGATTGCAATGCAGTGCTCCAAATCCACAGACTATACCGCTAAATATCTACCAGAGACAAACTATGATGGGACACTGTGTCACAGCATCCAGTACAGATCAGGAGAGAAACGGTACATGCTAGTTGGACCCAGAATGAGTATAGGATCTACTACAGTTCCGGGTAGTCATGCAAATACACTTGTGCTTCCTGATAGGAGATGTACACCTGAAGAGGTAAGAAAGACAACTTTATTTAAAAAGTAGTTATGAATTGTTTAATTATTCTGAGAGTATTTCACAATTCTCAGACATACCAACAGATACTGACCGAACACAGACACACACACACACACACACTATATATATATATATGCATTATAAGTATGATTTAAGTAGTGAATCAAATTACCTCTTTATAACAGCTGAATAGTAATAGAACAAACGTGTGTGCTTTGTATTCATCACCCACAGAATCTAGGAAGTTGTGTGTTGATGAGATAGATGCTTAAGGTTTTTGGCCACCTGGTAATGGGGTTATTTGTTAAAATCCCACATTAAACTGCTGTTATTGTGCTGTTTTATCTTAATGTTGATCCATTTTGAACTTGAAAGTAAAATTATCTAATAAATCAGAAAGAGTAGGTCTTTCATTTGATTATGACAGATTTAATTTTTAAAAAGTAATAAATAATTACATTTTCAGACCTATAACACTTAAAACACTTCTTTGGAGAACTGGGCTCTTTTCTGGAGGATGTCCCTGAACAATAGGTGTAGCAGGTGTCAAGGACTAGTGCGGAGTTGAATTGTAGCACTGAATTTATTGACTTTTATTTTTAATATTGAAGAAACCATAGTGGTAATATTTTAGAATGATGAACGTGGTCAAAGCAGATTTTTGAGAATTATGGCGTTATTTTTGATGTTTAAAATACATTACCGCGAACTGACACATTTTTTTGATACACATAATGTTGTTGGACAGTTAAAGATATATGGAGTATGTTAATTCAGTTTCCTTAACATTTAAGTGTGCTTCAGTTGTATCAGGTTGTCATTGCGCGCCTGCCTGTGGTCGGAAATGTTGCTGTCCGTAGTGCTGAAAGTTCTATCATTCAGAGCCGTTTTATTAGAAATAATGCAGAAATTACCTATATAGATTTCTGAAGAATGAACCTTACAAATTATTGTCAACATAGTTCATTCTTAGCATACCAATGCCTTCCCCGTCTCAGCTGCCAAATGTTTTCTTGTGTGTGAATTTTGTTGATTTTACTATATTTTTAAATGCATGGTGCTGCAATAACGTTGTGCATCGCATGGTGTCGGTGTAATTACAAATGTTGTCTAATGTTTTTTTGTCGTCACCAGTTGGCCCAACCCTGTATTTTGGCATTCCGTGCAAAGGGCTTGAACTCGACACTAGATCTTTATCTTTCCCCGTGTCGTGTACCCGTAGGTTTAAGGGATGGAGCTCAGTTTGAAAATTAATACGACTGCATTTTGATTGTAAACGACACGGTGTTAGAACCTGCAGTCATAATTTTATCCTGCACATAATGGAACAAAGAGGACGCCCGGCTTGGATCGAGCGATGGAGATACATAGTCTGCATGGTGGCTTTGGTAATGTTTTGGAGCGACGCCTCGGCTCAGATCAGATATTCAATCTCTGAAGAGGTAAAGGAAGGAAGTGTTGTTGGGAACATTGCGAAAGACGTCGGCATTGATAAGGGTACGCTGAAAGAAAGAAAGTACCGCATTGTTGGCAGTTCAACGGAACCCCTTTTTCATTTGAATCAAGACGACGGTCTCCTGTATGTCAGTAGGAAAGTGGACAGGGAAGAGATTTGTGAACGAAGCAGCGATTGTGTAATAAACCTCAAAACAGTACTAGAAAATCCTCTTGAAATCCATTATGTGGTCATAGAAGTGGTGGATGTAAACGACCACTCTCCCATCTTTCCAGAGAAAGAGAAACGACTTGAAATTTTTGAATCGACGTTACCGGGTGCAAGATTTCAGCTGCAACCTGCACGTGATCCAGACGGTAGCCAGTTCTCTGTTCAGCAGTATAAACTAAGTCACAGTAATCACTTTCGTTTGGAGGTTAAGGAGAGAGATGAAGGTAAAATGCCCTTTCTAGTTTTACAGAAGCATTTAGATAGAGAGGCTGCGAGAGAACACAAGCTTCTCCTTACAGCCATTGATGGTGGGAGGCCGGCAAGGTCTGGAACAACAGAAATACTAATTGAGGTACTCGATGTTAATGACAATGCACCTGTTTTTACACAGGATGCATACTCCGTTACGTTAAATGAAAATGCAGCGCCTGGCACGCTGGTTCTTCAGGTTAATGCGACAGATTTAGATACGGGCGGAAACAGTGAAATTGTTTACTCGTTTGGTAAGGAAGTGGCAATCAAACTGCAACAATTCTTTTACATAGACTCGAGAACGGGCGAAATTAAAGTGACCGGTGATATTGATTATGAAGAAAACAAACGCTATGAAATTGATATACGAGCATCCGATAAGGGCACGATCCCCTTATCAACAGACAAAAGTGTGATTATAAGAGTAATCGACCTGAACGATAACCCACCTGAGATTGAAGTTACATCCTTTTCCAAGTCAGTTCCCGAGGACTGTAGGATTGGAACAACAGTAGCTTTGATCAGCGTGAATGATTTAGATTCAGGCTCCAATGGGAAAGTTTCCTGCTTCATACTGGACGATTATCCTTTTGCTATTTCGCCATCCTTGCAAGATAATGTGTACGCTATAGTGACCACCTCACTACTGGACAGAGAAGAAAAGTCATTTTATGAACTTAGAGTTCTTGCGAAGGATGCTGGTGTCCCATCACTTTCAAGTGAACAGACAATAACTGTGGCGATATCAGATGTGAACGACAACAGGCCTCAGTTTTCATTGAGTCCTTATATATGTTATATTACCGAAAATAATGATTTAACTACACCTTTATTTTCAGTTAAGGCTTCTGATTCTGATGATAGTAATAATGCCCGTATTTCCTATCACATTTATCGAGACAACAGTGAAGGAAGCACTGGTTTGCTTATAAATATTAACTCAGAAAGTGGCGCTGTTATTGCGTTAAAAAGTTTTGATTTTGAAACACTGAAAACCTTCCAGTTCCAAGTTGTTGCCTCAGATTCTGGAACTCCGCCACTCAGCAGCAACGTCACAGTCAAAGTGTTCATTCTGGATCAGAACGACAATGCTCCAGTCATCCTGTATCCACTCAGCTCCAATGGTTCTGGTGAAGGTGTGGAAGAGATTCCCCGCAACGTCAATGCAGGACACTTGGTGACTAAAGTCAGAGCCTATGATGCTGATATCGGATATAACGGCTGGTTGCTGTTTTCACTGCAGCAAGTTACTGACCACAGTCTCTTTGGTTTGGACCGCTATACAGGACAGATCAGAACACTTCGCTCATTCACAGAGACAGACGAGGCTGAGCATAAACTGGTCATACTGGTCAAAGACAATGGCAATGTTTCTCTCTCAGCAACAGCTACTGTGATTGTCAAACTTGTGGAGCCCAAAGAGGCTTTTGCAGCTTCTGATGTTAAAAGTGCAACAAAAGATGATGAGGACAACAATGTAACTTTCTACCTCATGATAACTTTGGGCTCAGTGTCTGTGCTTTTTCTCATCAGTATCATCGTGCTGATTGCAATGCAGTACTCCAAATCCACAGACTATACTTCTAAATATCTGCCAGAGACTAATTATGATGGGACACTGTGTCACAGCATCCAGTACAGATCAGGAGAGAAACGGTACATGCTAGTTGGACCTAGAATGAGTACAGGATCTACTATAGTTCCGAGTAGCCATGCAAATACACTTGTGCTTCCTGACTGGAGAGGGGCATCTGAGGAGGTAAGAATGTTTCTCTGAATTGCAATATCCCATTATCACACGCATCAGTCGCCTTGATGCGTGTGATTTGGCGCTATCTAAATAAAATGGATTTAAATTTAATTTAATTGAAAGTTTATTCGGAAATGATGTGGAGTGCGGTTTTCCCATGTTTTGCTTGTCTACTCAGCGGGCAGTTCAAGCGTTTCAACACTATAAACGCGGCAAAAGATAAGATTAATCACTAAGAATTTCTCTGCACTGTAGCATCAGCTCGCTTGGTGTCACTGCGTGTGAAAATGAACGACTCCGGACTGTATGTACTCTACGTCAGTAGTTTAGTGCTACAGTATTTTGCGCCAGGATGCACTTGTGCTTCAGGGCGATGGCTTTAAATCTTTGATCCACTCAGCAACATTATGTTTTGGTATCCTGGAATCTTTGGCTCTCATCAGTTCCGGCTTTTCGGTGTAATTTAATATTTAAATGCTTTACCGTCCTATTCCTTTTATTTTGCTTATTCTTTGAATTCGCCATGGCACGACGACGACGCGGAGCATTGTTGGAGCGCCTGATCATCTTTATTGTGTCTTTGGCTCTTATTTCGAATTCTTCTTCCGCACAGCTGCGATACTCCATCCCTGAAGAGCTTACCGTGGGTTCTGTTGTTGGGAATGTCGCTAAAGATTTAGGGCTGGATCACACTGCTTTGCGTGCTAGAGGATTTCGCATCGTTTCTGGATCAACTGAACCCCTGTTTCAACTGAACAGTAATGGGATCTTACACGTTAACCGAAAAATAGACAGAGAAGAGGTGTGTAAACGGATAGCCACCTGTATTCTAAACATAAAGACTGTGCTGGAGAATCCTTTAGAGGTACACTACGTCGGCATTGAGGTTTTAGATGCGAATGACCACTCTCCCACTTTCACGGTCAACGAGTCGCATTTAGAGATATCAGAATCTGCTTTACCTGGGGCGCGATTTCAGCTGCAAGGCGCCCGCGATCCAGATAGCGACATGTTTTCTATTCAACAGTATAAACTCAGCCAGAATGACCATTTTCGTTTGGAAGTTAAAGATAGAGAAGAGGATGGCAAAATACCGGTTTTGTTTTTACACAAAGCGCTCGACAAAGAGGCTGCGCGAATTCACAGATTACTTCTGACAGCAGTTGATGGAGGAAAGCCCGCTAGATCAGGAACGATGGAAATTGTTGTTAATGTTTTGGATGTGAATGATAATATGCCAGTTTTTGCCAGAGAGTCATACAATACTGTACTTGATGAAAATTCACCTATTGGCACAACTGTCATACAAGTAAATGCCACAGATTTAGATGATGGTTTAAATGGCGAAGTGGCTTATTCCTTTGGGAACAATGTAAATGACAAATTACGTCAACTTTTTGAAGTTGATAGCAGTACAGGTGAAATTATTGTCAAAGGGCTCATAGACTTTGAGGCAAAGGATAGATATCAAATTGACATTAAAGCTTCAGATAAAGGATCAGTCCCCCTGGCAACAGAAAAAAGTGTTAAAATAACTATTGTGGACTTAAATGACAACATACCTGAAATTGAGGTGACATCCTTTTCAAGTGCAGTCCCTGAGGACTCCAAGCCTGGAACAACAGTAGCACTGATAAGTGTGAATGATAAGGATTCAGGTGTAAATGGAAAAGTGATCTGTTCTGTAAGTCAGGATGTACCTTTCACATTAACACCTTCATTACAAGAAAATATGTACTCTTTAGTCACCAAATCACTGCTGGACAGAGAGCATCAGTCCAAGTATGATTTAACAATAGTTGCAAAAGATGCTGGTGAACAGCCTTTGTCATCTCACAGGACAATAACTGTGACAATATCAGATGTGAATGACAATAGTCCAGAATTTTCAACAAACCCATATACTTTTTATGTTACTGAGAACAATTCTGCTGGAGGATCTTTATTTTCTGTCAGTGCTTATGATGATGATGACGGAGATAATGCTCGTATATCATACAATATTGTGAGACGTGGGGATGAAAAATTAACATCATTTCTAAGCATAAACTCTGAAAATGGAGAGATAGTGGCACTGAAAAGTTTTGATTTTGAAACACTGAAAACTTTCCAGTTCCAAGTTGTTGCCTCAGATTCTGGAACTCCATCACTCAGCAACAATGTCACAGTCAATGTGTTCATTCTGGATCAGAACGACAATTCTCCAGTCATCCTGTATCCACTCAGCTCCAATGGTTCTGGTGAAGGTGTGGAGGAGATTCCCCGCAATGTCAATGCAGGACACTTGGTGACTAAAATCAGAGCCTATGACGCTGATATCGGATATAATGGCTGGTTGCTGTTTTCACTGCAGCAAGTTACTGATCACAGTCTCTTTGGTTTGGACCGCTATACAGGACAGATCCGAACACTTCGCTCATTCACAGAGACAGACGAGGCTGAGCATAAACTGGTCATACTGGTCAAAGACAATGGCAACGTTTCTCTCTCAGCAACAGCTACTGTGATTGTCAGACTTGTGGAGCCCAAAGAGGCTTTTTCAGCTTCTGATGTTAAAAGTGCAACAAAAGATGATGGGGACAGTAATGTGACTTTCTACCTCATGATAACTTTGGGCTCAGTTTCTGTGCTTTTTCTCATCAGTATCATCGTGCTGATTGCAATGCAGTGCTCCAAATCCACAGACTATAGTTCTAAATATCTGCCAGAGCCTAATTATGATGGGACACTGTGTCACAGCATCCAGTACAGATCAGGAGAGAAACGTTACATGTTAGTTGGACCCAGAATGAGCATAGGATCTACTATAGTTCCGGGCAGTCATGCAAATACACTTGTGCTTCCTGATAGGAGACGTACATCTGAAGAGGTAAGAAAGACAACTATATTTCAAGGTATTTATGGTATTAATGCTAACAAGGGATGAGAAATTGATCCCACTAAAATAAGTCTGAATAAGCTACTGGACAGAAATTGATAAGCACATGAAATGAATCCCTGTTTGAAATGAGCAGGCGGGTTCAGTTTCTGGTTTACATGTGGTTGCATTGTAGGTTCTCACACAGTCCAGACTGTTCACTGATAAACCAAATTTAACTGCAGCTAGTATGTCACATCCATACCTAATGCTGTACTTTTAAAGGTTAACATCTAATCAATCTCAAGAAAATAATAAAGCCTTTATTTATTACTTTAATGCTGTGTATTCTTAGCTCATCAAATTAGTCATGAAGAGGAGATGCTGCTGTATGTAATGACATCTCACCCACTGTAGAGTAGTGAAGAAAAAAAATTGGACTCCATTTTTAAAACTGGCTCATATCAGTAACTGCTGATCTTCTGTTTAACTTATTCTGAAAACATCAAGTCTTATTTGAAACAAAGATATACAGGAAAGGTTGCTCCTACAAAAAGTGTTAAAGCTTGTTGGTTTTTTAAAAATATTCAATATTTGAGCTAGTTCATCTGGCTTTCCATAATGTTGGTAACGCACAAATATTGAGGTCATCACTTGAAAAACACACACTAATGTATTTCACATGTACTTATGTCTGAGTTTACAGAAACTGCAAGCTTTGTGTTGCACATGCTTATTTTTTTCTCTTCTTATATTACATCTATACATCAATCCTGTCTATGAGAGATGTTACATGGGTTTAAAGTGAGTGATTGGCTAGGAGATTTCTTGAGGTCTGTGCTTGCTGATGCTGTTGAGGTGATTCAGTGGGCCATGAACGGCTGGAGCTGAGACAGAGAGGAGCTGAGAGAGCCTGAGGCGGGTGTGCAGTGCATCACAATGTGCAGCCAGTCAGGTGGGGTTGCTTCAGCAAGAATTTGATTTCATTCCAGGACTGAAAAGCAAGCAGTATGCATTTTTGCTATCTTTTATTTGACTGGCTTGTTGTGCTTTGGACTTGAAAAATAGTGATATAAAAGAGTATTAATGCAGCACACTACACACAAGCTTCAGAGTGCATGATCTCTTTTTACTTACAAAAAATAGGTCATATTCTATCACATGTGTGAAGGTCTGCAAGCTAGACTTCCGGGCTGATTCTCCTTTGAACACTGTGTGTTGCCCATAGCAACACACTGGGAGATCCACCTCTCAGACTCTACTGGTTTCCACAGACTAGCATGCACTCAGTGGTCTTAGCAACAGCAGTGGAAGAGGATGAACGAGGGAGGGATGTGGAAATCAGTAGAACAGGGTAGGGGGAGGGGATATGGCTTTTGTACAGCTCATCTGTATAAACCTCACAGTATTTAATGAGAATTGGTTTATTTATAAACAAACATGTAGATTATGATGCTGGATTCGTCACTGTAAACCAAGCAGCAGATGGTGCAGATATTGAAGAAATAGTGAAGGCGGGAATAAAGCTTAAAATAGCTTTTAATTAGATACTTTGTAGTATGGGGGACAATCTATTCTCCCAAATAACTGGGTCAACTTTAGATTTCCTACCTCAATCAACTGAGACAAAAAATGCATATTTGAAGTATCAATAAATATGTCTGTACTGAAAGCTGATGGTATATGAAAACCCACTGAGCAGCATGTGACATAAAGCAGCAAGCTAGAGGAGTGTATAAATACAGGGAGGCAAATGATCAGTTCAGATTCTGAGTAAGAGAGGGTAGACACACTTTCTCTGCAGTTCATCTGTCCAGATTTATTTAGCTCTATTTAGCCCTCTCTGTGTATGTGTATGTGTGTGTGAATGAATATTTTATGTGCTTGTGTCCATGTGTGGGTGTGAGAGAGACTGAAGTCAGGCATCATGTGTGTGTTGCAGTACAGTAGCAATGCTAAGCTGTGCCTGGACAGCAGATGCCCAGAAAAGATGCAATTAAAAATGAGTGCATTTCATTAAAACTAACAAGTGCATGGAAATGTCATTGGATCACACAGACTGAGCTGATTGCATGTATTTTAAAGAATTATAGTCTTTTTTCTGTGCCATCATAGTTTGCTTTTTAATAATCAGGAAGAAAACAAATAGATGGAAAGAGGAGATGCGCTGGAGTTACTATAATGCAAGCATGCGGGATGCACCTTGGTTATATGATGAATCAACACATGTTAATGTGTGTATTACTATTGCAACAACAGCTGAAAAAATGTACTTCTACAGTGTGATCTTGCTGATTTCAATTTTTATTAAAATCAGCAGGATCAAGCAGACTGTATACTGTATGCAGTTTTCATTCTGTATGCTCTCTTCTGTGGGGGTGTGGCTGCTTGCTCCAGTGGCTTTGTCTGTTTGCATGCCTAGCTCAGTAGGTCTGTGCAATTGTGTTTGCATGCTGAGTGTCTACACAAAATATCATCCACAGTGCAATGACCTCAGTGTGTATATTGTAAAATGTTTGTAAAATTGGTGAGAGTATGTTCCCCATTAAACTGTTTTCATTGTAATAGGGAAAGCTGTAAGAAAGCAATTGTGTACAGCAGGAGTTATATATTCTGTGTAGTCATTTCAGCAGCTTGAGATAATTTACCTTTTTTTTTGTGGCTTCTCTTTTGCATTTACACATAAAATGCTGACAACTCAGCACAGTCATCTCACACTTCACTGTCCTTGTCTTTGATTTCTTTCGTCTTCTGCACCTACAGTACCCCCTCATTCACATTTTATGAAAACAGTTTAAAAAAAACTGTTTCTTTTTTGTTTCACATTCCATCTGATGTATGTACAATTTTGGGCTTTTTTGTTAGATACAGTAATATGAGTGTTCAACTGCTATATCATTCTATGCAGTACTCACTATTCTGCCTCTGCTCTGAGGACTGCTTATCGTTTTCTCTCTCTCTCTCTCTCTCTCTCTCTCTCTCTCTCTCTCTCTCTCTCTCTCTCTCTCTCTCTCACTGTCTTGCTCTCTCATACTTTCCCCTTTCATACTGATATAGCTTTCGGTTGTACCCTTCCCCCTTCCCACTCTTGGCCTCCTTTTCCCACTTTCTTCTTTCTGACCTTCATCTCCTCCTTCATACGGTGCACTTCTTTATGCCCGGTCGTTCTCTGACTTGCTTTCTGCAGTCTTTCTCGTCTCTGGTTATGCCACATGCTCTTAAGCTGTGTGCTGCTGTGTTTCATGCCTGTAGGGTTGTGGCAGTGGATGCTGCATGTGCTGTTGTGTGTCAGTAGGGCACATTCTCCCTTATTGCTCCAGCTTTATATGAGGATGCCACCACTCGCATCGAGGTCAACAGCAGTGATGGTGATCTAATTTGCACACATAGTGCAGTACAGCAAAAACAGCTACCATCTTTATGTTCACACTTCACACATGCACACTTGTACTCATAGACACACATGTAACATCATAACTCAGATTTTCACATACTATGTATAATCCTCTTCAATGAAAAGCATTTTCACAAAAAAATGGGATGGGGGGTGTATGGATAATGAGAGAAGAAACCAGAGCATAAGGAGAACACACTCTCTTGGTGACTGATAGAGAGAAAATAGGTAAACCAACTGTGAGACCATTATGTCAAGATGAAAACCAAATACCAGATGTCCTGCATCAAATATCAGATGCCCTGCACTGAGTGAAAATATTCTTTGCAATATTTCAGTCGCTTGTTTTAGTGATTTATAAGTTTCTCCCAAGTACACTCTCATATGTTTCATAAACTAGAAATTTCCCTAACAGCTCCAAACTAAATGTTCACCACAGGGATGCAACTGGTACAGATGACAGCTCACAACATGCATGTGATCTCACCCTGTGTTCCTTTATACAGGTTTCATACCCTGATTCAGGGAATAAAAGAGCAGATAATGACTGGGGGAGTTTGTAGGGTGGATCAACCCCTTGGGCTCTTTGTGATGTTCTTCCCACAATCACTAAGCAGTTTTTGCTTAGTGGTAGGGTCCATTGTCCTGCTGGGGCAGGCTGCGACCTCTGGGAGTGTTACTGACATCAGGGGGTGTGCTTGCTCTGTACTGATGTTTAGGTGGGTGCTATAGGTAAAGTAACAGTCACATGAATGCCATAACCCAAGGTGTCTGAGCAGCAGTGTAACAAAATGATCAATCTTATTCATTATACCTGTCTGTGCTTTTAATGTTGCTGTCATGGTCCTGTGTCATTAATGTGATGATGGTCACCTGTGTTTCCCTGCTGTGTTTGCTTCTCTCATCAACCTTTGTGTATTTAGGTCCTGTGTTTTCCCCTGCTTGTTGTCGCATCCTTGTAGTCATCTTAGTCTGTGTCACTGTGTTTCTTGCTTGAGTTTTTCTGCTGGCCTCACCCAGTTCCGTGCCTCCTGTTTCCAGCAATAAAGCTGAGTTTTCTGAGTTTAAGTCTGTCTCTGGAGTCAAGTGTCCTGCATAGGGGTTCTCACCTGCCTGTCACACAGCATTACATGACATTTGCAGTTTTTGGTGTCATTGTTTAACAGAAGGACTAATTTTAGTGACTATCACTTTTTTTCTTGTTCAGGATACCATGTACTACATAAAATGCTTTATCTTTATTTTTATAAGAACAGATGCTAGTTTTTAAATCTATTTTTCTGTCTTTAGCCTTTTCTCTGATGCTGCTGTTGTGGAAAGTCATATTGCAGCAGACAGAACTTTCTTAACAATAGGACTTTATTACAGAGAAGCAAGGCATCAGTTTTTCAGATGGCCCAAAATGACTGGAGGCATACTTTTTGTACAGGAATCTTATCACATAAACATCCCTACAGCTGATAGAATCAATCTGATTGATTTAACTAAATGTCCCATGTCCAGGGGAATTTATCCAAATTTCATTTGCACATGTTCTTCATGTTCATGTCAGTAAGCTTTATTTCACAGTGGAGCCAGGTCAAGATGACCTGGGTGAACAAAGACCTTCTTCCTGTTAAGCAACTCAATACATTTCTGATTCTGCAGTCCTCAGTGGAATACACACATACACCAGCAGGCAAAAACATACAAGAAAGGGCTAAAGGCAATGGAATGCTTTTTATTAGAGGAAAAGGCACTTTAAAAAATACAACACTGCTTTGCAAACTTTAAGTCTCTACTTACTTTGTTTCTCTTAATGCTACATCTTGAGTTTTATTCACTGCAACTCCTGCTAATGTTGCTTAACTTTGTTTTATTTCCCCTGTAATTGAAAGTCCTTACAGAAGCCCTTACACTACTTGGGTGTTTGATTCTGTTCCTTTCATCCTAGTTAACTGTCCCCCAATAAGAGGGTAAAAAAAATTGCAAAAATTTGTTTAATCAATCAACTGTTTAAACAATTTTAACTTTGATAAAACTGAATTCTGGAGTTGACCAATGAGTCATGTATGTAAGGTTCAAAAACATACACACTTAGAACTGTATTTAAAAAGAAACCAGGTACACTTATTATTACAGCTTAGGCCTTCATCGTACACATCTAATATTTTTGTTTAGTTAGACTTTTCTTGAATTAGTACAGACACAAATGAAGTTTAGTTATTTTGACACTGCAACAACACTTACAATACGATAGAATAAACACCTTGCATGTTTTAAATTATATTTTTTGCTGAGCATACTGAGTAGATTCAGAGTGTTATTACATCTTTTTGTCATTTTGTTTAATTCATTTATTTATTTTTAAGTGCAGTCACTTACAGTTGACTGAGTTTTTTTTTTCACAACAGAATAATTGATGTGGCTCTGTGGAGAAACTGAAGTAACACTTTAACTATTAGTCTTGAACTGAGGTATATAATGTGCATGTCTTCCAGAGGTTGCTGAACAATGTGTTATCTGGGCTAATACCATATGTAACCCAGTAGAGAAAATGTCCCCTTTCTTCTCTTATTTATATCAATCCACTTGTTGCTTTTATATTGAAAAGAGGAAGTGTAATTCCCTCTTCTTAACCTTATTTCCGGTCTCGCTATATGCGGCACTTTGAAACGAACGTGGCAGACCGTAGTCCCGCTGTGCTGAACTTTGTCAGTCATCTTGATGAGTTGTAATGCAGAAAAGTATTCTAAACCAGTAATTGCACTTATAGAAGCTAATCTGAAATATTTGTTATGTTAAGTTGATGGAGCACGAGCTAGAGAGACCGTGTGGCTGTCCATTGCCGTGTCCATATTGATACCTCATCTTGGTGAGTCATGCAAAAATTATCATTGTGCTAACGCTAAATCGCGGGTAGATTTCTTTCTGTTTAAGAGCCCTGGAAATGTTGTTTCTGTTGAAATATCGTTTTACCAAGTATGGTTTGAGTTTACAATAATACAAGGGAGCACTTTAAGTTTCTTTTTTCTTTTTATTGCACTCATTTCTTTAGTTGGATGTAATGTTTGTTAAAGGTAAATGTATCTTTTTATGAGTTATAAGGAGAAAGTTACAGAACATTTGTAATGATGAACCCAGTAGCCCAGAGAGAGTGATAACTGATACAAAGGATGACTAAAGAGAACATTGGAGCTAGTAATACTACATGCTCTTTAATGGAGTGAAAAATTAATTGTATTTCATGTCCTGATTTGCAAAAGCATAAAAAAATGATTTAAGAATCAGTTATTCAATTGGTTAAAAAATACTAATCATAATTTCATGGTTAACAAAAGAATTTCATTTAATTGTTTGCGCAATTGGAGATAATTTCATGACTACCAAGATATTTTGAAGAAGAAAAGAAGAACATGCATGTAAAATACTACTGTGATAATAAGAGAAACGAAGATAAAAACTAAGCTATAGCTGTAAGAATGGATAGGAAATTGGGTTTTATTTAGCTGTATGCAATAATATCATTATTGTGTGTAGGCTAGGTTTGATTTGCCGATTAAAAAGTTGGATTGGATTGCCGGATCACATCCTTGGATTCTCTCCGGACGGAGATGGCGAGCCTATGCCCAGAGCAGAACTGAACATTCGTTGAGGAGCCTCATTCTTCTCTTCTGTGTGAACATCCACGTGGTAACAATACAAGCCACTGAAAGAAAAAGGAACTGAACTTGAAAGACAAAACACATTTTGACTTGGCTAACGACCAAAAGGACAAACTGAAATATTGAGCTCAATAAGACTGGTGCTTTGATTTTGATATGCCGGCTTGTTGTTATTATTGTTGTGATTAACCTGTGTTTTTATTTTATTTCTTTGCTCAAAATAATAACTATCTTTTGCTCATTTCCTGCCTCCAGCCAATTCATTTCGCACTCACCTTGGTTCCTATTGTACTCCTGCCGAACCTAGCAACTGGTCTAAGATATTTGAGCTCTTCTGAATTACTTAATAAGTCAGGGGTTACACACATGCACTTTTTCTGTGTGTTTGTGGCACTGGTGAGTGCTTGTGCTCATATCAGTATTTCTTCTTTGCAGACATTTAGATGATATGGTGTTGATAAGTCAGGAGGTTGCTATTGTCGATGTCAGCAAGCACTGCTGCAGTGCAGCTTTTAGTGTTCTTGGTCAATAAGCTGTTCATCTCTGTGTAGTGCTGCACGTTGAACATAGAATGGCAGAGAAGGGCTGAACAATGATGTGACAGCTCTTTCTATGTGAACTCAAACTCAGTTATTTAACTTTAACTTTGAGTCTTGTTTATGAAATTTTAAATTGTGCTTTTTCATATGTTTAATACATGACACTCACTGCAGTTTCAACCACATATGCCACTCATAACCTTATTTGGTGGAGACTAATTAAAAATCACAATAATTCAAGTAGAAACATGACAAACAGATGTCCTGGATTTTTTCAGTTGCCTCTGGGCTAACAGGGCAAAATCAGAGTCAGTGGGGGGAAAAAATTAATTGCAGGCTGCAGTCACAACTGTGGGGCAAGACTTCTTGGCACAGCTCCTTTAGCTCGTCATTTGTAGAACATGACGAGCCATGTGTAGCTTTAATGTGAATTGGTGCAAGCTAGTTGAAACTCTTCAGTATTTGGGTCAGACTTTCTTTAGCATTGATAAAGGGACTTGCAAATCAAATTTACCTGCATGTCCAGCAAATCTGACCATTCAGTCACAGCAAATCATAAAGACAACTAGCAAAAGAAAAAAAAAAAATTTGCATCACTCCTATGTATTTCATTCCTACTGTGTGAAAAGGTCTGACCTTTTTTCCCCTCTACCACTTGGTTATATAAGCCATCAGTTTCATTATCTCTCAGTCCATTGACTCATGACTCGCCTCTGTGGATGAGTCCCATAGGTTGGACCTTGCTACTCTTATTTTAGAATCACTCTGCTGCAGCTGAATCAATGCACTGGGGCTTTTCTCCAGGGTTTTAGCTGGGTCAACTTCTTTAAGCATTAAAAATATTAAAAACATTAACCTAAAAAAAACCCCAAAATAAATAAATAAATAAATAAAACACTACAACACACTGCATACACTATCTCTATGTTTCTCTTGAGCTCCTTTCTTAACAACATGAATTTAGCATTGCATGTTGATGATTTGTTCTCCTGTCAAAGTCTCTTAACAATGATTTACTTTGCTGACAGTAGTTATATTAACACACTCATAATGCTGAACAGTACTTAAGTCTATCTGTATATGTCTGTCAAGTGCTTGGTAGCTTTGTTAATTGCATTTAGCCATGTGCAGTATTTACAAGTTGTTGTTTGTTCCTTTTTTTTCCTGAATCAACAGAAATCAGAACAGATGCTGGTCTGTGCTGCTCTTGTTTGGCATCAGTGCTCATACAGCCAGAACATCTGCTGCTGTGCTTAGGTCATCATGGCATGCTCGGAAGATTGAACTGACTGACAGGTCAGGGCAAGGATACATGCAAGACAGCCAGCCATTAAGCAGAAAACTAGTGAAGACACAGCTGGCTTAAAAGACACTTTAAACTGATCCTGTACCAAACCTAAAAACAGGATGATGAAGTGTCCTTAGATCTAGATTTAGGGAATGGGGATGTGAATTTTGAAGAGAAAGTATGAATGGATGAGGAAAATCCAGAATCAACTGTTTGGACTTTGGATGCAGCCTTGCTAAGAGGATTGTCTTCTTATCCTTCCACTGCTCACTGTGGGGTAAATGGGGTAAATGGGGTATACGGTCACATATGACATACACTTGTCTAATTAATACCGTATGCTGTGCTTATTTGTTGCCACACATGGATAGAATCAGATGTGGGATGTTCAGTCTTTAGCTGCAGGGTTTCTCTTCCCCGTGTGGCTATTTTCCTTGCCTAGTTCCCTCACTAAACATCTTAACTAAAGCCAGTACCTTGTGTATTCTTATTTTTCTGTATCTCCGAATGTTCCAGTCCAGCTTTATATGTGCTAATGGATTATTTAATGTAACCACAATCCACCTCTTTTTTTCCCTTAAAATGTAGATCTGGGAAAGCTTTTCATTGCATGTCACACCCCTCTCTCACTCTCCATATTCCCTGTCTACTTTCTCTTAAAATAAAAGTTATCCATTGTTTAATGCAACACAAACCACAGACACAAACTATTGTCCTGTGACAATAGGTTTTATTAGTTTCATTATTAAAATCCATGCATCGACACAAACTCAAACAAGACTGATTATTTTCTTTAAAGTTGGGACTTTAAGTTTCACATGATATGTAGTATTTGTTTTGCTACAATTAAAAATATGACACATACCACGCAACCTGTGTGGGTGCAGATATATGATACATTAATCTGTGGTATCTGAAAAGATACACAGTGAGTCAAGTGTGTGTGTGTGTGAGATCACATGACATTGATATGGTTATGCAGACATAGTGAGACAGCCCATTTTTAACAGTGATTAAAGCCACAGTGTGAAAAAAAAGCCTCCTTGAATTCTTTGTATTTTTAAAATGGACATTTAGCTCCTCCGGCTCATTTTTCTTAGTATGAGGCAGTGAGCTCTTCTATTCAGGGTGTGAGTCATCTCATCCCACATATAGCTTTTCATTTTGTGAAGTTGGTCTGCTGGATTTATTTTTGGATGAACCATCTGTCATAAAAATGAATCAGGAATGTGGGCATTTAGGGTTGGTGTTAGTATTATTTTAACATGCATTAGAAAAATTATAAGCTATGTCATTCCCTGTAGCCACACAGAAACACACACTTGTGTTTGTGTGTTTACATGTCTCTTCATAGCTAAACATTTGTCCGTGTTGCCCGCCATCCTATCTAGTACCATATGAATAAAACAATGAGACAGGGGTGTGGAAGATCAATGATGATGGCTCATACGACACTCTCTCCTCGCACTCTCCTCTCTCGTTTCCCCTGCCTTTGTTCTCCTTACAACTACCCTACTTTTCTCAGCCGAATCTGCTTTCCTTCTCATCTTCATCTTTTCCTTGTATCCTTGCCATTTTCTAGCTCAGTTCTTCAGTCAGTGTCTTTGTCTTCATTTTCATTTCTTACACAAAGAATCTCTTCTCCTCCTCCTCCTACGCATCCTGATTTCCTTTTGCTGGTACTCCTTCTTATGCCCTCTCCTGTCGCTTTGTGTAACTGCAAGCCCACAGAAAATGGCTGACACATTTTTTAAGCTACTTGATGCTCTCCTTTATCTCTTTCTTCATTCACTCTGTTGTCCTTTTTAGTTTGAATTGGTTGCTAAGTGCTATTATAAAGCTTTGTTAATGTTATACCATCCTTCCTTGCCTCTGAGAACACAGGTGGCCTTTCTTCTTAACTCTACCCCTTCTTTCTCTATAAACTAGAGTTGTGAGTATGGCTAAGTTTCTTAGAGCACCTTTTTCTTTCTCTCCCTTATGGTTGCAGCAGGGACATGTGAAGCATAATCAAACCTAGAGCTGGTTTTCAAAGCCTGAGGTCTTGGAACAAAAAACAAAATAATTTTGCCACGTAAATGAATCCAAAGTAACTCTTTTTTTATCTTCTTGCTGTTGACTTGACTTAAACACTTCATATACAGAATTAGAAGACAGAGGGATTACATGAATACTGTTCTCAGACTTTGCAGTTGCTACCTTTATGCGTGCATTTGCCTTGTAGTTGTATTAACATGTTTTCACAGTTAAATAGCCTCCCTTTGGAGCATAATATATAACTCAAGATAAGAAAATTCAATAACTCAAGTTTGTTTCTTTCTATGTAGCTACAAATCACAAAGAAAACCTCTGTTTTGGTTAATGTTTGGTTAACATTTTATAATAATGTGTTTTAAGCTTGTTTCATTACTTTGGGGGTTCATAATTTTACAACTATCCAATTTAAAGGAAAATATAAGAAAGTATAAGAATTTATTGAATTCATTTTTTTCTTTTGCATTCATGTATGCTGTTGCTCTTTACATTTTATCAAAAATGATTTGCATAGTTGTGTTCTGTCAGAAATTGCTATTCACATTATTTTTGTTTTAGTCATACAAGCACATGTCACTCATTCAGGGACCGCAGCTTACTATGCATAGCCTTAGGACTTTTTTAACATCAATCTCACAATCTGAGCAACAGCAGCTGTAAATTTTTGGTGTAATTCATTTCTTATATATACTGTATATTAATTGCGGAACCATGTAATTGAGATGTACCCTTAGTTGCAAAAAGTGTGTCACTCTGTGTTTGTGCCTCTCCTTCAAGTACAGCACCATCCAGCCCAGGTCTTAGTGCATTGCTGGTTGTGTGTCAAATTATGTTAGGGCCTGATTTTATAGCAGATATTGCGATCAGGTAGCAAGGGATTTACCACACAGATAAACTAAATCTTTCATGCACATCAAAACCAATTTGTCCAAGCAGATACTGGGCCAGATAATCTATGCATCACATTACACATAATGAAGTGAGAATCTTCTTAATGGGAGTAAGGGGAGCAAAGTTGCACAGAGACAAAAAAAGGTGCTAAAAAAAACATGATACCAAAATAACAAGAAGTTCTGTCTGCTTGTTAACAGACTACTGTAAATGAGGTGCTTGTGATAAGACTGGAGTGTAATTCCTCCCTAAGCCCTTTACTGCCTGATGTTTGTCCTAATCCTCACTCACTTTGCTTTGTCCTCTGACAGAAAACTGAAGGAATTAATTATACTGATAATCCTTCTTGTGGAATAAAGATATATATGTGAAATGGCATAAAAACAGTACTCAGTGAGCAGTAACCTGCAACCTTTGTGAAAGCATCAGATTATATCTCAGTGCACTATATAAGAGGCAGTAATTTATTATGCCATATGTTTAAAAGTGCCAAAACATTGCAGATGTTCCTTCAAGTGTTTTAAAAAAGAGAATTTATATCCAAGCATTTTTGTTCTGCCACAACTGTCACTATCCCCAGTTATGCTGGATTAGAGTGTCTGTGAAGTGTGCAAAGAGACAATTCTACTATGTTGCTCCTCTAATACGATTAGATGGAATCATCTTAATGATGCCGTGAAGAGTAGGTTTAAAAAGCCGGAGTGCATGGAGTAACCGAAGATGTCACTTACCCAAATTTCAGGCTAATGTCCAGACAGCATTTTTTTATTTTTAATTTATGTTCTCTTTCTTTTGTTATGTATTTGCTTTGTCCTTGACTTTTAACTTTGCACTCACAGCAGCATTTCAATTTTGAAATATCTACTTAAATAAAAAAAGCTGTGACCTTAAATTCATTTTTTTAAAACTGCATATAATCTATGATAACCATATGGTGTGAGAGAACTGTGAATTCAACTGTACAGTCTAGAGGAAGCTGCAGACTGTGGTGCTATTAGATTGTGCTGAACAATATGGAGACATGTTTCTGATATTTACTCTGACAAAAAAGGACCAGGCATAATATTAAAAACACATTAGCAAAATATATTGAACAACTATGCAAAACATAGCCTCAAAAGGGCAACTGAATTGAATAACACTAAAACTGAATGCCATAACCATAATGAGGATGGGATTTATTGCAGGAGTCTTGCATCAGTGAGCCTTAGACAGAAAAAAATGTGGGTAAACATTAAAATGGCAAGTGGCAATAGGTTTTTATTCACTGTTCAACACACTCCTCAACCAACAGTCCACATGCATGAAAACTAACATGGACACTCACACAATATGTTACACTTAGAGTATATCATTAGGATCTCTATTACAGCTTACTTCTTAAGCTGTGATCCTCATTACAGTAACACATTTCTGTTGCTACACATGGTGAGGTGATGCCCAAGTAGATGATTAGGTTTTGGTGCTAATAAGAGTGGAATTTGGTGTATGCCATTGTCAGAAAGCATAGGAGCACAGGCTCTTATGCTGCCACTTTTTATAATAACAATTTGTAGGCAAGTTATTGTATTATAAATAGTTATCTTCCTTTATGTGGAAAGTGGGGCAACCTAACAGAACTATCACAGTCATTTCTCAGTGTCAGATTCTCTGCAGGCCAGCACTCTCTTCTATAATTCATTCTTTTTTTCCCCCTATGAAATAGTCCATGTCCTTGCACAGAAGCCCTGCACTTGCAATGCATTTTAAATGCAGCATTGCCGGATGCATGTTCCATACTGCATGACTAATAAGAATGTAAAAATAGACGTTACACAAGTTGCATTGATGCATATAGGTGTAATGTGCATGTACAATATAACTGACACACCTAATTGCAGATAAACTATACCTTGCGGCTCTCCATGTTTAAATTATGTACACTAGAAATTTGAAATGCTCGCTATATATTCTGCATAATAGATTAATCTTCATTTGCGACTGATAGAAGTATCTCTCTGTCTTTCCTCTATTCCCTTTGTTTTGATATGTATCAGGCTGCATGAAAATGTACAGGTATTATTAGATGCAGTAGCTGACATCCACATCTCCCTTCCATGTGGGACAGTTGACATTTTAATTTCTGCAGGCAGAGGAAATGTGTAGTAGACACCCAGCCTGCAAGTGTATCTTTAGCAGTGATACACATAATACAAGTGTGTGAGGGTGCTAATCTAATATAAGGCTTTATAACTTTGTCTGCCTCTGACACCATCCTGTGTCTTTCTGTGGATATGGAAACTGCAGTGGAGAACAAAGAAAGTGATTTTTTAAAAGGCTCCCTCTTGTGGCAACAAGTGGAAATTACCAGCGTGTTTGTGCATCAATGTATTTAACGTGTTACCAGTCTGTATTTGGTAGTATATTGACTAGTATATTTACCGAGTTTCTCATTCATTATTGATCTACAGATAGCAGGTCTGTCCCATTTTCCAGTCATAGATAAAAACAGCACATGACCTATTCCACACTGAAGTGTTTGATTGACAAATCTAGGTTATCCGTGCATATAAAGCTAGATTTATTCTTAATCCCACAGAGAATTGTTTGATTCAAGCTATTTCAGTGTGTGAGTCAGGGACAAAAAAGGAGAGAGGAGGAGATGAGAGAGACAGACTGTACAGGATGCTGTCTGTGCCCTATGTGACATTAAATGTTTGAATTTAATAGGTCAGTGTGCACAATTTGGAAAATATATTACTTTTTAATGAAACATAATTTAAAAAAATAGTTTGTATGCATTTGTATTGTTGTGTTTAAGGAAAAACAAATGTCCTGTCCTTGGCATATGTACTGAGTGTACTCATAAAGAAGGGTGTGGTAGAGGTGGAGGGGGAGGCAGGGTGGGTGTAGACAGGGGCTGCATCTGCGTCACCATGGGTACCAGAAGGAAGATAATGAATCAACTGTGGGTGCTTTCTATGACACTGCCTTTGTCGCTAGGCACAATACTGAGCCAATCAGAGTGTCCTTATCAGTCACAGTGACCAATCAGATTTCTGTGCTACGTTTGCTGTTACCAAAGCCTGTTGAAGCTCCCGTTTATTGGTAGCTTTGATTGGTGGTCTGTTATTGCAAATCCATGGCTGCTTCTCTGCTTGCACAGTCAGTTACTGGATTACACATTTTAAAATTAGAGTCACAACGCTGAACTATATGTGAATAAAATTCATGCTGTCTCTCACACCTTTTTTATTTCTCACTCTCACATAAACCACATTGAGACTGATCAGTACTTCCTGTGTTTGAACTCCAAACTGCATGGCTCTCATTCATGCTGTGCAGATCCTTGTTACTAATTAGATTCACCAACACAACATCTTTGGCAGGCACTGCTCTGCACACTGCTGATTATTTCTTAACTGATAAAATTTTCAGAGGTTCTTTCACAAAATGGAAACATTGCTAGTGTAAATGAATTGTTGAAGACATTAAAACATAAAATAAAGAGTAAAGTTTTTTTTAAACAATTTTAAAGAAAATACACAGCACTATATGGAAAATGTTTTCTAAATACTTAGTATATGTTGAGTATTTACTTTGTTGATAGATCACTGTACTGTTGTAACTCATGACAGCTCATGACACTGACTGGAACAACCACACTGTAGCAGTGGCAGGATGTTGCTGCTGTCTGCTGTTTTACAGTAGAGTAACTAATTATGTGATATTTGGGCATTGTGCCATTGTTTTCCAAATGAGTGAACACTGTGTTCCATTGTGTTGGTGTGCCTCTCAGGGGTGTGTGCATTTGTGTATTTGGGCATGCTCCATATTGCTGTGTCCTGGTTTTGATCTTGTTCCGGCTCATGTTTCCGTGGACCCGCCCCTGTCCTACTTACTCCAGAAACCAATGGAGGCAGGCGCAGATTTGGAAAAAAATGATTAAGTGGTAGTTAGTTTTAACACTGGAAGTGATTCATCTTTCCCTGCATCCTTTCCTCTATTTATAGCTTTCATTAATTATTTCACAGATAACATGATAGTGTATAAGTTGAAATACACCCGATTGCATGCAGAGCTGTCCAGTAAATAGATATTATTATATATTTAAGTTCATATGCACCTGATTGTATGCACAGTTGTCTAGTAAGTGGATATCATTCTATATAATTAAATTGCATCTGCAAATAGTAGACAGAAAGAGGATGTTTCCTTTAAGAAAACATACTCTTGTGAATAAGGAAGTACCATCTTCTCTGTTTGTTTGGTTTATTTGTCTTCCTATTGATCTTTTTTTCTCCTCTTGTTTATTTATATATGGGAACCCAGTCTCCATTATAATTTCCCTGTGTTTTGTAAGTATTAGTATTTATTATATCAGACCTCCACTATAATGTTGCACTATCAGCTATCTTTTTTGGGGTGTGGTTTTAGTTACACTGTTGCAATAATCAACTGCTAGATAAGTTATATCATACCTGCTTATCTGAAAATAAGCAGACAGGGCATATGAAATGTGCTCAGGACACGAAAACAAAGAAAAAATGAATAGATCTGAAAAATATTCATAATATAATACTAGAAGTTATAAGGACATTTGCACAAGGAGTAGGTTGCCCTCTTGTGTCATGTTGAGATATACTGCACATAAAAACACCATCTTCAGTATCTCATCATACGAAGAGGATGCAGTATGCAAATGGCAGGAGGGAGTGGGGGTGTGTGTGTGAGGTCTCCAGAGGCCTGGCCCAGAGAAGGTTGGGCATGGCTGAATCAAAGGTCAGGTTCTCTGAGGGGCTGTGGGGGTGGAAAGAGGAACAGACGCTGCTGCAAAAATGCTGTGACAGTGAATATACTGCTGCAGTGCTACATTACCAATGTATGAGCAGCCAGACTGCAACTCTGCACAGTCTGGTTGGGTATGCTCAAAGGTATAGTTTGTGTTTGCTTGGGTGACTTTGTGTATGCATGTGTGTGTGCTACACCCATCTTTATGATGTGATCAGATTAATTTAGTGAGATCAAAGAGCTTCATGAAAGTGAGCAGCAGCAGATAAAATGTGGAAGTTGGTACAAAATCCAATTTGTTAATTTTGTACTATCTGATACATTTTGAAAGCTAAACCCACAGGTTTCTGCATTAGTGAGTGGGTGTGTGTGTGCACATATGCCTGTGCCCAAGATGGTGTTGCTATGGAGACCAGAACTGTGCAGAGACAGAGAGGAAAAGTGGGGGGAGGACTCGCCTTGAAGCATGTTTAGATCACACCCTTCCCCCATCTACTCATACACACAGATCAACAGTACAGTATACACCCTTATAACACACACACTTGCTCACAAGCATGCACAGAAAACTGATGGCTATGCAAAGGCATGAGATAATTAGATGAAGCCAGTATAGAAGCTAATGTGGTGGCAATACTGTGTGTTTTAGTAGCCCTTTAATAATGCAGTGAACACACCTAAAATGGTGCTGCTGGCAACTGCTTCCACCCCCTCCCTTCACCTACCACTTGCTGCTCCCTCTGACCCTTTGAACACACTGCCAGTGGTGATTCTACTTTCACCTCTAACTTTATCATGTGATGGGAAAACCACAGAGTGAGATGCAGGTTAACAAGCAAATGTGTACATAACCACTAGATTTATTTTGCACAGCACCCCTAGTTCAGTGAGCAAATACTGTGAATTTTGCTAAACACTGTCTAATCACTATTAATTAATTATTCAGAAGTTTCAACTATCATACCCATAGGAAAAGTGACTTTAATCAGTGCATGCATGCAGAATTTTAAACACAAAATATAAACAGTGTTTTCCTGTTTTTTTAAATTTAATTGACTATTTAATAGCAATGAATACAATGCACATACACCTGTCTAGGTGTATAGCTGTTCAAAATAAATTGTTCTTGCATTAGTGTTTACACAGGAATGTTTTGATTAACTGAACATCCTGTATGTTTCCCTGAGGGGCTGTATCATCAGAGGAAGAGGTGTGGATGGCCTTATGGACATGCTCAATAATACACCACTACTCTCAAGATGGATTCAGGGCTACAGTCTGAAGGAAAAAAAAAAGGTCATGTCATCACCAGGCCACAAAGAATACCTGGTGACATTTATGCAACATCCATATGTGTGTCATGTTGACTTTATGAGAATGATAATCCAGATAGAGACCCTGTAAGGTCAGTGTAGTGTAGTCTGTGGCCTAAAATAAACCCTAAATAATTGAATTTCATCATCGGTTGTCTAATTCTGATGGTAGATTTGTGTGCATCTGCTCGTATGTATGTATGCAAAATAATTATAGATGCACTATTCTCAGCCTTCTATATTGTACCTACTGTTTTCTATTATATACATTAGGAAAATGAGCACACAGATCATCCTATGTGATCCATTATGATTATTAAGATTATCTCTGGGGTTAATAGATGGTTGTAGCTGTGGGATGGTTATTAATATTTTCAAATCAAATCATGTTTCCTGCAGAATGGAAATGGGACAGGAGTTTCTGAATCTAGGGCTTAATCCTGGGATTACAAACAGAATGTTCATAAGCTCATGACTATTGTCTCTGTGGAAATGTGGAGAAACACTAAAATGCACCAAAGATACAACACATCACACAAATATCCCTTCTGTGTTCCTATGTTTGGAGAATAGCTAGGTCAATTTAAATCTATTTATTGCCCACAAGGCTGACAGGGAAAAATTAACTCAATTGGGTGCTGTCCATGGTGCTGGGAAAAGTTGTTCAGAGCTCTGATGTCAGTTAAGCTTGTCAGAGGTGCATATAATGATAAATATTTTTGGTGTGACCTAATGGAGAGGTAACATTGTTTACACTGCTCATTGCATAGCGCTCCTTTCACCACGTGGCGTCGCTGTTGATCCATAAGCTACAGCCCTAACGTTTGATAGAACTTGGCCCCTCCCGTTTTGAGGCGATGTCAACATTTTCTCAGTCTTTGTTATAAAGGACGGTGGGACAAACACAGAATATTAAAATCAAAAAGCTCGCTAATCGTCCATACTTTCCAAAATATCTGAATGCGACCGGAACTCAAATTTACATTTTATTCATATTAGACAGAAATGTCACCTTATAAATGGAGCCATTCCGGGATATATTTATGGCTTTTTATACTGGATGTTTACTGGCAGATTGTGGCTGGGCAGCTCTCCTATTCCGTCTCAGAGGAGGTAAAGCCGGGGACCCCTGTTGGGAATATCGCTAAGGAGCTAAATCTGAATTCACAAGAGTTGGAATCTCGTATGTTTCAGATCGTTACTGGATCAAAGAGAAAATTCTTCGAGGTAAATCTTAAGACTGGTGTTCTGTATGTCAGTGAGAGAATAGACAGAGAGGAGCTCTGCTCGGAGGAACTTACATGTCCAGTAAATGTAGAAGCTGTAATAAATAACCCGCTGAAGCTTTATCGTATTGAAGTTGAGATCTTAGATGTAAATGACAATGTCCCATTGTTTACAACCAAACTGCAAAATCTGTATATTGCAGAGAGCACCTTACCTGGAGTGAAATTTGCATTATCCGAAGCAACTGATGCAGATGTGGGGAAAAACGGAGTAAGCACTTACAAATTAAGCCAAAATGAACATTTTTCGTTGGCCGTGCACAAAGCTGGTGACCGTGTCTCTGCTGAGTTGGTGCTGCAGAAAGCCTTAGACCGAGAAAAACAGCCTGTGATCACAATGACACTGACGGCTGTAGATGGAGGGAGTCCACCGAAATCGGGCACCTCGCAGCTCGTTATTAATGTATTAGACAATAATGACAACATTCCGATTTTTAGTGAATCCTTATATAAAACAAAAATTCCAGAGAACACTCCCCTGGGCACAAAAGTAATCACAGTGAACGCCACCGACGCAGATGAGGGTTTAAACAGTGAGATTGTGTATTCGCTAAGAAGCAAGGATCAAGATCGCGTACTTGATATGTTTGAAATTGAACCTCAGACGGGTGTCATTAAGGTCAAAGGCAAAATAGACTTTGAAGAGAGAAAGGCTTTTGAGATACGTGTTGAGGCCAGTGATAAAGGCCAGCCTCCGATGTCTGCTCACTGTAAGGTGCTCGTAGAAGTGGTAGACCTAAATGATAATGCCCCGCAGATAACTGTGACGTCATTACATAAGACAGTAAAGGAGGATGCTCCTGTAGGCACCGCAGTTGCACTTGTGTCAGTCCTCGATAAAGATGGTGGGAAGAACGGTGATGTGGATATCCAAATTAAAAACGAAGTGCCATTCAAACTCGAAATAAACTACAAAAATTATTATTCTTTGTTAGTTGACGGGCTTCTGGACAGAGAGACTGTCTCTAACTACAATGTCAATATAGTCGCTAATGATAAAGGAAACCCGCCAGTGTCCAGCACATGTGTAGTTTCCATACAAGTTTCTGATGTCAATGATAATGCACCTCTGTTCCCGGAGGCGGTAATTAATGTTTATGTGAATGAGAACAGTCCAGTGGGAACAGTGATTAAAAGAGTGACTGCAACTGATGCTGATATAGACCAAAACAGCCATGTGAGCTATGCGTTGTTACAAAGTGTCAATAATCAGCTGCCATTTTCAACAATGATTAATATCAACTCAGAGACTGGACATATAGTCAGTCTGCAGTCTTTTAACCACGAAGAGTTAAAAACGTTCCAATTTAAAGTTCAGGCCACAGACTCTGGTGTTCCTCCGCTCAGCAGCAACGTCACTGTCAACGTTTTTATCCTGGATGAAAATGATAATAATCCAACGATTCTCGCGCCCTATTCTGAGCACGGCTCCGTTAACAGTGAGAGCATCCCCTATTCTGCTGAACCGGGATACTTTGTGGCAAAGATCAGGGCTGTAGACGCAGACTCTGGATACAATGCGCTGCTTTCCTATCACCTGTCTGAGCCCAAAGGGAACAACCTGTTCAGGATCGGAACCAGTACCGGGGAGATCAGGACTAAGAGGAGAATGAGTGACAATGACCTGAAAACTCACCCCTTGGTGGTCTTGGTTTCTGATAATGGAGAACCCTCCCTGTCAGCTACTGTGTCTATTGATGTGGTGGTGGTTGAAAGCACAGTTGAAATCCAGACTCAATTCAGACACGTGCCTATAAAGGAGGACAGCTTCTCTGATTTGAACCTGTATCTGCTGATCGCCATTGTGTCTATGTCCGTCATCTTTCTGCTGAGTCTCATCAGTTTAATAGCAGTCAGATGCCACAGAACAGACGGCAGTTTCGGCAGGTACAGCGCCCCAATGATTACTACTCACCCTGACGGGAGCTGGTCTTACTCTAAAGCTACTCAGCAGTATGACGTGTGTTTCAGCTCAGACACACTCAAGAGTGACGTAGTGGTTTTCCCCGCCCCGTTTCCACCTGTAGATGGTGAGCTGATCAGTATTAACGGAGGAGACACTTTTACCAGAACTCAGACGTTACCTAACAAAGAAAAGGTAAGATATTAATAATTCCCTAATTAATAATTAAGTGCGATATTATTTCAAATGTATATATGTTTAAAATGTGTATTTGGGTTAAGAAAAATATCCTTCAGAGAGCACTGCTGCAAGGGGTCTATACTTCTGTCCATGGTGCTGAAATAGTCGGCACAGTGTAACGTATGGTCTGGATGGTTGCAAAAATTAAACGTCATCTACTCGCTTTGTGAATCTCGCGTTTCTCTCACGTTACCCAGCAGATTCTCAGTTTTCTCATATGTTTTCATATTTCTTTCCAAATTTATTGATGCATAACATTTTGTTACATTTAGAGAATTTCTCTCTTGATAGTTTTACTACATAAATGTGTACAATGTACTGTAAATGAAACAGGTAAAGGTTTGTTTGCCTTTCGTTTTTATTTATCCTCATATACACGAGGGAACAGGACACTATTTCCTATCCTCTGAGTGACATCTTGTCACATTTATTTTAAAAGCTAAAACAAACGTGCATTTATTTGTTTTGTGTTAATGTACTTATTTCAAATAACCACACGGGGACATCGTAGACCATCACATTTTCATGGTACTCTTGGTTGCTCAAGGCTCCTCCCATATTAAGAGAGTGATGATGATAATGGTGTTTCGCAGGGCTTTGTTGCAAGACGTGCAGTGCGAGAATGCATTTTGTGATCATGTCTTTGTCTTTTACTCGCTATATACATAATAATCTGGATTGTAGTACTCTACTTTCACCCTGAATCCATATGCTCTGCTCACATTGGATTAAAATATGTCGATACGGAGGATTGGGATTTATCTACTCGTTGTTCTTCTGGACTGCTGCTGGGAAGTGGTGACTGGGCAGCTCTCGTACTCTGTATCAGAGGAGGTAAACCCGGGGACTTCTGTGGGAAATCTCGCTAAAGATCTAAATCTTAACGTGCATGACTTAGAGGCACGTATGTTTCAGATTGTTAGCGGATCGAAAAAAAAATATTTCGACATAAATTTAAAAACGGGTAGTCTTTATGTCAGTGAAAGAATTGACCGCGAGGAGCTTTGTGCGAAGGCTGCAAAATGTACTGTCCACGTAGAGGCCGTGATTAACAATCCCCTTAAGCTTTATCGTTTAGAGGTAAATGTAGTAGATATTAATGATAATGCACCACATTTTTCTGAGAATATGCAGTCTCTTAATATTGCGGAAAGTAGTGTGCCAGGGGGGAAATTTGGATTTGTAGGGGCATCGGATCTCGATGTTGGGAAGAATGATGTTAGCACATACAAGCTCATTCCAAATGATTACTTTTCTATAGAGGTCCACAAAGGAAGGGCTAGTGTGTCTGCCGAGCTTGTGCTTCAGAAAGCTCTAGACCGAGAAACACAACCTATTATAAAACTTACAGTGAGTGCTATCGACGGAGGAAATCCACCCAAGTCAGGAACGTCACAAATCGTCGTTAGTGTATTAGATAATAATGACAACGCTCCGGTTTTTTCTAGTTCATTGTTCAAGGCGCAAATATGTGAGAACACTGAAGTTGGTAAGACAGTTATAGTTTTAAACGCGACAGACGCAGATGATGGGATAAATGCTGAAGTTGAATATTCACTGAGAAGTAAAGGCCAAGACCATATATTGGATTTATTTCAAATTGACTCTAAGACCGGAGCGATTTTAGTCAAAGGCGAAATCGATTATGAAGAGAATCCTGCGTTTGAGATTCATGCTGAGGCTAGTGACAAAGGCCAGCCTCCGATGTCTACTCATTGTAAAGTACTGGTAGAAGTGCTGGATCTAAATGACAACGCTCCGGAAATCGCTGTGACGTCACTACGGAATACGGTGAAAGAGAACGCAGAAGTAGGTACAGCCATTGCACTTGTTTCTGTTTTGGACAAAGATGGTGGGAAAAACGGGGCAGTAAAAGCTGTAATTGCAAATGAAACTCCGTTTAAATTGGACACAAATTATAAAAATTACTACTCCTTAGTAGTTAATGGCCCACTTGATAGAGAAAATATGGCCGAGTACAATGTTACATTAATAGCAACTGATGAAGGGACTCCACCTCTCTCCAGCATCAACATAATTAGTGTTCATGTTTCTGATGTTAATGACAACCCACCTCGCTTCTCAAAGCCGCTACTTAATATTTACGTTAAAGAGAACAGTCCAGTAGGAGTAGTTATTAAAACTGTGATTGCAGCTGATGCTGATATCGATAAAAATGGTCAGGTGACCTATTCGTTTATACAAGGTAGCAGTGACTCACTCCCGTTTTCTACAATGATTAATATCAACTCTGAGACTGGAGACATAATCAGCCTGCAGTCTTTTAACCACGAGGAGTTAAAAACGTTCCATTTTAAAGTTCAGGCCACAGACTCTGGTGTTCCTCCGCTCAGCAGCAACGTCACTGTCAATGTTTTTATCCTGGATGAAAATGACAACAGTCCCACGATTCTCGCGCCCTATTCTGAGCACGGCTCCGTTAACAGTGAGAGCATCCCCTATTCTGCTGAACCGGGATACTTTGTGGCAAAGATCAGGGCTGTAGACGCAGACTCTGGATACAATGCGCTGCTATCTTATCACCTGTCTGACCCCAAAGGGAACAACCTGTTCAGGATCGGAACCAGTACCGGGGAGATCAGGACTAAGAGGAGAATGAGTGACAATGACCTGAAAACTCACCCCTTGGTGGTCTTGGTTTCTGATAATGGAGAACCCTCCCTGTCAGCTACTGTGTCTATTGATGTGGTGGTGGTTGAAAGTTCAGCTGAAATCCAGACTCAGTTCAGACACGTGCCTATAAAGGAGGACAGCTTCTCTGATTTGAACCTGTATCTGCTGATCGCCATTGTGTCGGTGTCCGTCATCTTTCTGCTGAGTCTCATCAGTTTAATAGCAGTCAGATGCCACAGGACAGACGGCAGTTTCAGCAGGTACAGCGCCCCGATGATCACCACCCACCCTGACGGGAGCTGGTCTTACTCTAAAGCTACTCAGCAGTACGATGTGTGTTTCAGTTCAGACACACTCAAGAGTGACGTAGTGGTTTTCCCCGCCCCGTTTCCTCCTGTAGATGCCGAACTCATCAGTATTAATGGAGATGATCTACCAGGACTC